>JZKD02S1044520.1:593438-664198 GCA_000966675.3 Picea glauca | reverse complement strand
ATAAATATCTCCTCCTAGAATCATGGGAAGAAGAATGAATCCCCCTAAGGGTATGTCTCCCCCTATCTTCTCTGCAAGATGAACAATATGCTACCATATGACGATCCTTGGACCTTTTCATGCATCAAACTTATGCCATACCATACATCATGAAACAAAATATATGTCATCAATGAAATAGAGAATCATGAACAATATATTAACCAGGTACATCATGTACCAAAATGTGCCCACCATGCACAACATGCATGTACATCAACCATGTACATCAACAATGTGCCAAAATATATCATCCATGAAATGTATCCATCATATGCCAACATGTGCATCTACCAACCATGTGCATCTATCAATATGCTAAACAAATATCATCCATGAGTGTACCATCATGTATCATTACTTGCACCAAGCAAGTATATCAACCATACATCAATAAGCTAAGACTCCCCAATGATGTACAACATGACTATCAACTCAACTCACCAACTACATGTCTCAATGTGTAGCCCATCCACATGCAAAATGCATGCACCATGATATCCAACAATACCATATGCTTCCAATAATACATCATAAGATATATCAATGAAACATTAATTATGTACCATCCATGTACCCCAACATATTATTTTACATAATCCAATAGATGAGCATTTGATCAACATCAATCCATACTTTGGGTTAGTGCCATGCACCCAAGATTTATTTTATATCATAACCTTGCGTGATCTAACTTAGAACCATGAAAACCTGCAACAAACAGTGTCAGAACCTGCAATAAACAATGTTAGACCTTTCAACACAGAGTTATACCATCACATCAAGCTGCAACCCATGTGCATTTCATTTTTCCCAAGGCTTTACCACATATACGCAGCCTGCTGCACAACAGAGCGCGTGTGTACACGACCTATGCAAGGTCAGCCAACATATGTATGTGACTGTCACCACGGTCACCCACATATGCCTCATTTGATGTCTTACTTGAGATTCCCTTTAGTCTTTCATTTTGTTTTGGCTACTCTGTCTTCCTCACCCACTTATGTAGATGACCCTTCTCCTCAGAACTTGAGCTCTGAGCATCCATCTTCTCAAAGATGTCTCCCTTTCTTACTCCATTCTGTCTTCTAGCCATGCTATGTGAAGTCCTCATCATGGAATTTCTTCTTGTGTTCCAACACTCCTAGGATTTGTGGCCAAATCCACTACAGTTGTAGCATCTCATGGTGTTACAATGAACAGCAATGTGTCCTACTTGATCACATCTCCAACACCTCATGGTGTTATAAAATCTTCGATTGTATCTCCTTTCATAAGGTCTACACTCAAAATATTTGTGACCATATCCATTACATGAATAACAATGCCCATGAAAAATACTTTCATACCTTTGCTTTGGTGTCCCAAGAATAGCTTCTTGATGTATTCCTTGCTATGTTCTTTTGAAATTTTCTTTTCCTTGTGTAGATGATTATTTTGCAACATTGTCTTCCTTCTTTGATGGATTTACCTCATGCTTATTTGGGGTGCTTGCTTCAGCATGTGTATCTTCTCCTTTGTATCCAAGGCCTAATTTATCACATCATGACCTTTAACTTTCCAATATCTCATCCAAGTTTCATGAGCTATTCAAGAATTTGTTTGACTTTTCTATCTTCTTTCTAAGGTCAACAGTTTTAGCTTCTAACTTACAAACTGAGTCTTCCTTTTCATTTATTTTAATCTTCAATATTTCTTCTATTCTTTTGGCTTCTTCAATTTGGGTCTGGAGATTGACAATGGTTTCAAAACTTTTGCTAATCTCATCATCTACATTTATATCTTCTTTTGCATTCTTAAGTCTTGTGATCTCTTCTTCATTTTCTTCTAATTTAGAACTCTCTTCTTGTTCTTTGAGCATTCCCTTTAACTTCAAGATGTACCTTTGACTCCTCCTAAGGAACTTCTTAGTGTTATCCGAAAGATATTTATTGTGTGTATAAAAGTGATCACTCCTATACATGTATAAACCCTCTTCAATTTCCTTTTGAACTTCTAATAATTTTTCTTCTATTCTTTCCATGGGATAACTATCATCAAACTTTACACAATCTGTTTCTAGATCATCTTCTTCACTTGAGAAAAATTCAACATCATCACACTTTGAATCATTGCAATCAAGAGTCTTGGGAGATTCTTTACCTTCAATATATTCCTTCTTGCCAACACCATCACATGATTTTTTTCTTTCATTTGAAATGTCTTCAAGATCTTCCTTTGTGCTACATTACTTGATTTGTTATCTTCACTTGAAATGTTTTCAAAATCACATTTAGAAACAATGCATTCAAGAGTTTTTGATGATTCTTTACCTTTGATGATCTTGATGGAGTGGCATTCAATTTCTTCTTTCTCCATCTTTCTTTGATATGTCTCCTCTAGCTTTAGCCATAGATCCTTGGCGGAAGTGCATTGTCCCATGCTCTATTTGATAGGGCTTGAGAGTCCACTATGAATGGTTTTGAGAGTGAATGCATCATTCTTCTTTCCTTCCCTTTCAGATGCAAACTTTGACTTGTTCTTCGATGGAACTGATCCACCAATGGCTGCCTTCCAAATAGCTACTCCCATTGTCTTCAAATGAAATATCATTTCTATTCTCCAAGTAGAATAGTCTTCCTTCTAAAGGATTGGAACTTCATGATCCATTTGTGTGTCTATGGATCTCCTTCAAGCTTTTTAAGGCTTGTAGTGAAGGCTTTCTCTGATTCCAATTGTTGGAAACACCTACCACACTTAGAGGGGGGGTGAATGAGTGTGGGGGTATTTTTCCCAAAACTTCCCTCTTTACAAAAAATCCTTAGTTAACATTCAACATTTATTCATTACCTAGTGTTGTCATTTATAACCAGTTAGATGTGAACATATATCAACAACATATATCAACAAAACATATCATCAATAAGTCATCACCACAAGGAACACAAAGAACATAAGATGCATGTACAATTTTTCTTTTTATTATGGACAACAATCCGAGGTTTATGAGAAACAACTAAATAGAGTACAACTCTACAAGAGCACCAGCTCTATAATGCAAGACACAGCTTACACCCTCAGCACCAACTGAGATGAGGAAACCATCCTCAACAGATATCAATCTATCAACAGGTACACGACCTGTCCGTAGTGAATCCCGCGTGTGTACGCGCCCTAGCTCACTACAGCCCGCGTGTGCACGTGGCCAGTGTATAATGAAACATGTGTATGCTTCTGAGAAGCTAGGGTTTTTATTTTCTTCACATGCTCATCTCCTCTGCAACCTGCAATCACTTTCTCTTATGTCTTCCACTGTCCAAACTAACCACCGACCAATCACAACATCTCCAAGCTCTCAAATAGCTTGCTCATGCTCCATAATAAATCAATATGAATGCTATCTCAAACATCTATAAACAACTAGTATACCATAGCAATCATGTCACCACTGAATCACAAGAGTATTGATCACTCCATCAACCAAATCAACCAAAATGAACCATATCATAGAATCCATACGAAGAATTCGCTAAGCATTCAGAACACATCAAACAAAAGTATCCATCAAAACAATAATGTAACCATAACAGTGTCTCAGTGATAGATCTGAGCCCATAGAATGAAAATCTGGAACTTGCCTAATCATCCAAGAGCTTGGCACCATCTCAAACACAAGTATTCACCATTCTATCCACCATACGCTCCCTATCTTCAGACAACCCACGTAGATACTCACCCTATACACAACCAAGCCACATATACCTCAATGTATACACAACCTATACACAAACAACCTACGTATGCATCAGAAACTAGGGTTTCTGAAGTTCCAAGAAGTTTGTCGTCAAGATCTCTGATATTGTCGAACCTTTGATGCATACATGAGATCCTCCTCTCTCTCTATTCCTCAGAATATATCTTCAATCATGCTCAAGAGATCCACACCAAATATTCTCTCCCAAAAATCTCTCCAACAATACTCCACAAGATAATCTCACTAGAAGCTCTCCATTGATCCACAAAAATGATTCTCACCAAAATGTACATTTCACAAGAGATCATAGCTTCCTATTTATAACTTCAGCTTCTAGGTCACTTAACCCATTTCTAGGTCACTTAACCCATTTCTAGGTTATTTAACCTATTTTCCTTATTTTAGGGTTAACCACTTTCCAAGAATAGAAAGTTCTCCAATACTTTATCATTTAAATATTCCTTCTTCATTTTGTCACTTCTCTTTATTATTTAAATAGTCCATCTTCATTTTGTCACTTTACTTTATCATTTAAATAAATATTTCTTCTTTTCAAGCACTTTGACTTCTTTGACCTTGGGGGCTTCAAGCCTTCATATGGATGTCCTCCAACTTGATAAGGCCATAACTCTCAAACCGTGAGGAGTTATGTGACATTCCACATGCCACCTAAAATGGCATGACTAGCACTATTCATCTAGGATAGTTTCACCAACAACTTCATTGATCTTCATCTAATTATTCCACATAAAAGCATGGGTCCTCCAACCATTCTTCTAGGATAACTCAATCCGCAAAGTGTCTTCCCGTGAGGGATTTCACCATAAGGGGACAACTTTGGAGTTCATCCATTTGTGCACTTTATCAATCATGATAAGACAATAATGAGTCATCATTTCATCAAACAAACTATGCATCATCATGTATCAATGATAACTCATTGATCCATCTTCATCTATGCATCATATCAATGATCCATCTTTATCAATTGGTTTCCACTTTGACATCTATCATTATCATTAAGGATAATTCATTTACATTGTTCATCAATCATCAATCAATCAAGCCTATCAAACAATCCATCACTTGACATCAATCAATCATTTGACATCAATCAATAAAACCATTGGCATCAATGACAACATGATCCAACAAATCATATTAACTCTAGATGTGACTTAAAAAAATAATTTTCAGAGTCACTTAAGAAAGATATGAAGATGAAGACCATCGAAAAAAAGGTCAAGATAAAGAGGGTAGTTTCCTCGAATGCTAGAAAAAATGAAGAAATCACTACATGGATTCTTAATAATGGTCCTTCAAGGAGAAGGGAGACCATGTACTATATGAGCATGTGGAATAATTTATATCTCGTGCAATGGAATAGAAAGGGAACTAGAATCATGAAAATTATGAAAACTTAAACAGGTTGGACCAATTGGACAAGTATGGAAATCTCATCAATGTTATTTGGGTTTTTGGGGTGAGTAATAGGTATATTCAAGAAGTTTTATCTGAGATAGAGGTAGGGGAAGTAGAAATAGAAGCAAGGAGGGAAACAAATTAGGAGGAATAAGTTGTTATCCAGAAAACGACATCAAAAGTTATAGGTTGGACCTAGAAGTGAAAGGCAAAGGCCACTTATAAACACTAATTGATGTGGACTCTTAATCCCAAGAATTGTCTAAAGGATTTTCTATTTGGATATTTTTTCCAAATAATACTTATTATTCTATATTAGACCCCAAGGGGCTCTATCTATAACTAAGAATATGTGTTTTTTTCTTTTAGTTTCATGTTAAAATAAAATTGCACAGTCTTCTAAGGAGTGCCAATTGTTTGGCCTACCTTTACAAAAGAATACATGAATATTGAAAGGATAAGGATGGATTAACATAACCTAATCAATATTAACAAAATTACTGAAACGGTCAATATTGAGAGGATTCCTCATATTGTCTCAATATTCCCAAAATTACTGAAAAGAATAACAAAGATAGAGTAACATAACCTACTCAACATGAATATTGGGAACCTTCATGGGATTTTTTTAAATATAATCAAAACTCACTTAATACTTAAGCGATGAAGTGCTAAAGACATAAATTCTTAACTTAATAACGAGAGGATATATGAGGATGGGTCTGTTAGAATAAGAGGAATTCAGTGTATTAATAAAAAATATCAATCTTGAAAAACAAAATTATCTTTTTATTGTAATAAGAAGATTAATATTGGTAAAATAAAAAAAAAAATTATGAAGATTAGAGTGGAACAGGGAGATATACCATTCCTAAAACATTGTGGGAAGAAATGATATATGGTTTATATGGTACTAAAATATTAGAGGATGATGAAGACTTAATTTATGTGATGCTAACAAGGTTGAGGTTGAAAATCACTTTCTCTTGGAATTCTCTACGCACATTGACATCAATTCACAATTTGACGCCTTTGTACCACTATATATATATGTATATATAGAGATATAGGAGGTACACTATATTTTTTAAATATATATTATTCAAAATGAAGGAGATTTAAAAATGTTTGCCTCCAATATTATCCATTAGAAAAGGTAAATTATTTGATTTCTTATTATTTCATTTATTTTTGTCAAGGAAAAGAATTTGCAATTTATATTCCATTATAAAAGGAAAATCACATTCTTTAAGTGATTATTGTTAGGAAATAGGCATTCACACTAAACCTAATAGGAAAGAGAATACAAACTTAAACATGAAAATAAATGATGAACATTGTAGTACACGAGGATTTACCATGGAAAGCGAGATGAGAAAAATAACATTTATTGAGAATCCTTCTCCTTGTTGTCTTATTCATTCAATGAACAAAGAGTTACATGACTAACCTTGGTCTACACCTAAGACACAATCACCATCATACTCTCTTCATTTACAAAATAAAAACTATACAGTCAATTCAACTTACATCTACATGACCAACAACCTCAAAATATTGATTAACATAACAAAATTGCAACATAGCTTATTTATGGGCTTTAAAGTATGCAAAACCATAAATCATGGCATCGAAAAATGTTTACAGATACACATAGATGATTGGTTGAAAATCTCATGAATTGCAGGATTTTGTTAGAGTCAAATTCATTTGAATCACCAATCGACCTCAAGTTTGTCTTCAGCTAGTCTCCAGTTGACCTTATGTTGACCTCCTATCGATTGACCTTTCGAATTGCACGTCAATCACTTTGAATTCAAATTTCTCGGTTAATCACTTCGAACTTCGAATTAACCATCGGCTTGACTTAACTTGTTGGTTGACTTATCCCTAGTCGATCCACCTCCACAATATCGTCAAATGATTATTCTATCACTGTAAAGAATATAGCAACCCAACATTGTCCCACTTGTTTTCTTTGTAAATACAGAAGAACATGAACATATATTCACTAACTTAGTGAAACGATGCCCATTTCTTCTCTACATAAAGATAAATTCACAAGACTCACAATTGTGGTCATGGAGTCTGTCATGTTTTCCAATGTTTCTACTTTCTCCAGTAACACCTTTTTTCTTTCTACGATGTCTCTCATGAAATGGTATTGTACATTATTATGCTTCATATTGTAATGGTAGGCTAGGTGCTTTACCAAAAATATTTCACTTTGAGTGTTGTAGTTTATATTCATAAGTGAGTTCTTAGACTATATCGTTGAACACAGTCAATGTGTCCATACTAATTCTTTGCTTCCATGTATTCAACTTATGTTATCGAAAAGTAATTGATCATTTGTTGCTTACTCATATAGTTTATTTCTTAACTGAACATTTTAAACACTTATCCATTGGTTTACCTTCATCGATCCACATATCCAACCCAATCAACATTGACAAAGCCATTTTCATTTACCTCACTATCAACTTTAGGGTTCCCTTGGTAGAATATAGCATAATATTTTCTACCACAAAAATACTTGAACACTCTCTTAACAATTGTCTAGTGTTGTTTCCTAGGTGTCGACATGTATCTTCCCAATACTCCCACTACATGAGAAATATTTGGTCAGGTGTAGACAATTGTATACATCAGACTACCAATAACATTTACATAGGGAACATGTTCCATGTCCTCTATTTCATCCCACATGTTTGGAAATTGTTCAATAGTTGTTTTTTCTCTCACATGAATTGGCACATTGACTAATTTGCAATCCTTCATGTTGAAATGATTCAATATTTTTTCAATGTATCTCCTTTGGTTCAACCAAATATTTCTAATTTGTAACATCTCGCTCTTGCACGCACTAAGAAAACTTATTCCTTGAGGAAATTTGCTCGCAAGTGATCTAGATTATTATACTTTTGGGCATTTGATTTATGATTAGGACGCATTATGAATTGATGACATGTTATTTGGCTGCATTGGCATAGACATGTGCTATTGACTCGATTTTCCTGATAGTGCAGGATTTTGGACCTCGAGGATGCAGAGGCATTAACATAAACCCTTGGACTCTCGATAGAGTCAGGGAGTGGACTATTGGGGTTTGACTGTTGTATATATGAAATTTATGCATCTGATTAGATGATATGATTATGGATATATTTCTGACATGATTCGTTGATGATGCATGCTGACGATAGCTTGCCGACCAGACTCACATGTGGAGTAGAGGGGTCACACACGACTACCATAGACGTTGAGGGAGAGGTGTGGACAACAACCCTTCCATAGCCTACTAGCACTCCCATCGTGGCTCGAATTGTAGGTTAACGATTACCTAGTTCAAGACGACCGGCAATGTCTTGAGGGCCGACTACGACAGTCACTCACGATGATTTTAAGGGGCACGCAATAAGGCAGTGACCTTATTACTTAGAGGCCCTTAGTCTCCCACAAGATCACCTGGCGGAATATTGACTCCAGGGGTTTTTGACGTCTGCCCAGTCAGTCAAGAGGTGAGTGGCACCCTTGGAGCACGTAGTGCATATTGAAGGACATGTCACGCAAGGGAAACAATGGGAGGTAAGTGGCACCCTTGGATCACCTAGTGCGTCCTGAAGAGCACACCGCAGTGTTAATTAATAAATGGATAAACCTAGATGGCCTTAGGACGAATAACCTGATAAGAAATATTTAAAACAATTTCCCTAATAAAATGTCGCCCAACCCAAGAAAATAAAGTCTAGGTCTAAGTGATACTCGTGATAAAAAAAATATATCTATTTACATAAAAATAAAAATAAAAATAAGTAAATAATAATGATAATCATCATTAATCATGTGACGAGAAGGGGGTAAGTAATTCAATTAATTTATAAAAATATTTTGGGGGATAAAATTTAAAAGGGGAAAAAAGGGGAAATAATTGTTTTGTCACTTATGCTAATTAAAATTTATTAATTAAAAAGGAAAAAGGGAAAAAGTTAATTTTCTACACCTGCCAATTTGAGTTTAAAATGAAAAGGGAAAGAGGGAAATTTAAAAAAGAATTAGGAAATTAGGAAAAAGTGGGAAACATAAAAAGAAAATGGAAACAAAAGGAAAAAGTAGAAATTCTAACTTAGTAAGGTATGTAGCATTTAAGAACTTTCTAAGTTAAACTAAACTGGTAAATTAGTAAGGGGGAAAGTCATTAAAACTTGTAAGGGAATATGGGGACACCTAGGAGTGATTCTAGGAGTGCTTTTGGGTGGGTGAGGGAAATTGGAGTAATTAATTAGTTAATAAAATTATTTTTTGGTGCAATCAAGGGGATGGGTGACACATGTACGGGGAGGATTTTATGAATTAAATTGTTGAAAAACAAATTAAATGGGATTTTGGGAAAGTAAATGACTGAGAAACTGTATATAAAGGAGGGAGAAGGATGAGGATGGATCTCTTCTGTTATGTGTAACGTTACGCTGTAGAATCTCAAACTTGAATGAGTTCACTTGTGAGAGTTGGGATACACAACTCGGTGAGAAGTGGTAGCTCGGCCTTGCGAGATGCGCTGGGAGCTAGTTGATTCTCTCATTAGTGTGTGTGACCCCTTTGGGGATCGAGGGGATAAGGGGGAAGAAGAGTATCCATAGCGTTGGCTGGGAGGTACCAGTGAAGTCTCATTAGTAAGAGGGAGGTGCACGGAGCGCGCGGGACAACAAATCAGAGCGGGTGACTTGGACTACAATATGCTTCCTTTATTTCTGCATGGTAGATTATTAGTATACTTTGCGCTTTTAGTTTTGTATATTTAATTGGGAAAAGAAAATGATTGATTTAGAATTTTAATGGATAACTGAATTTCCCCCATAGCCTTAAGCTCATTGTTGATTGATTCTCTTGGCTTTAGCTCCCTGCATGTCGTGACCATCCTATGGTTTTATTGATTTTGTGATGAATTTGCGTTTCTTACTTTGTCCTCATCCCTAGATCAACAGTCCTCGCCTGAGAAGTCGGCGAGGAACCAAATTGACGATTGTCACTTCAGTGTTAGTATACCTATAGATCCTAATGCCCTACTTTCCTGTGCGTGGATGATGAGCGAAGGATAGTTGTTAGTCGTCTACCTTGTTGATTGATTCATGCCCCTTCCCTATGCATGATTGACTCCAGCGTTTGATGGTTTCTTTCGGCAATCTTCTACTGCCTTCATTGTTCTTCCTGGAGTCATTGCCTGCATTTCTTAACCTTGGGATGATAGTGAATTTACCCTTTTTATGGAAGCAAATTCACACCTAGAACGACTACGTTTTTAAAGTTCAAATTCCTTTTAACTTTGCATTCTCACAACCTCTTATAATTGCCAATTCGTTTTTATGGGCATCGCTGCGTCTATGATTTTGTATCCCCTTTTCTTTTATGCCTTGTGACTGTACGACTGTTCTTTATGACTATTTGATTGCTTACAACGAAATTCGATAGATGCAGCAACCCTTATTTAACTCAGTAATATTTATCAATAGTTATTCAACGAATTGTTATTGGGCTTTAGTTTATTTTATTATATTGGTTCCAGTTTAAGGGACAACAGCTAGATTCCATAGTTAGAAATGTATGCCTATCAATGACAACGACGAATATTTGACTGCATTTTAATACATTAACTGCGATTATGATTTTTTAAACTCAACGATTTTCCTTTATTTAACTCAGCATTGATCATTCTCTGCGATTTAGATTTATAAAAACGATTTACATATTGATTTTACATAGCCATTTTAGATTCATTGTATTACACAGAAAATCGTTTATTATGACAACGATTTAACCTACCTGTGTTATCATATATGGATATGTATCGGCATTTAGACATCGACTATATGTCTACGTTGTAGTTTTTGATAATCCCAACAGTGAATGACAATGATCTACCTGCATTTTCAATATTGTGGACAACGAATTTTATTATTGATACGTCTATGTGTTCCATAGTTTGCGAATTTGTTAGGTTCTAATGGGAAGCATTTTGAGATATAGAATGGGACAACGATCTTGCTATGTATCAATGGACAGTCGGATCATGTGGTTGACAGACGACATCTTTATGTATATATTGTGCACATATATTCATAATTATAGAGAATTTACACAAGGGCATGGCAGTGAACCATACGTTGGTGGATAGTGGAGGTTTTACAGCGTGAATGACACCTAACACCGATTTTTATTCAACGAAATATTACACAGAATCCATAAAGCGAATTCTACAGTGGTTTCCTTAATTTAGTCTTAGACAACGAATTGGGTTAGCTAGCATTTCCCTTAAATATTTTTGTTATTCAACAAAATTTTGTTACCAGTTCAATTCGCCTTTAATTACGTTCACCCCACGATCAGGTAGGTTTCTGCAATTTATGGTTACCTTGACATTAAAATGATGGACAACGAATTTAGTATGACAACACACAGCGAACGTTTAGGATAGCACACAACGATTTAGATACAACTCAGCCATCCTCACAGGAATTTTATATTTCGATGACGAGCGTTGGCTATGATGGTTCTTAAAATTTTAGTTTATTTAAAGGTTCACATAATAGACCCCTTAGGAGAATGAAGACCGCATATAGAATGATACGGTGATCAGACAAAGAGGGTATTGAGTATTAGTATGTTAGATTTTTATCAAAATGTTATAAGAACGTTTATTAAATTATTAGAGTGTTCATTGAATTATTAACGTTATAAGATTAAAACATAGCTTGATGGAAAATGGAAATTACGACGAGTGCCTTAAGTGTAATAGTTGATTAAATGTTCTTGATGTAATTGGAGTCCTAGGCATCATAATGAAAGGATTTTATTGTCTTGTTTCCCTCCCAAGTTAAGAAGTATTGAAGGAATGTCCATAGAATTATGGGACCTAAGTGTTATAGAATTCTTGGTGAATATATTTAATTTGGCATATCCTTATGACATAGTTTTTCTTAAAGGTACTTCCTGATGTTGGAGGGTATCGTAGATGGAAATTGTGTCATCTGACTGATGTTTGTATTGTAGTAGAAGGCCAAGTTGAGCTATGTATACTTGATAATTAATAGTGATGGTTGATCATTGTTTATCTTTCACTTCAATTTATTTCATGGTTGGAATGACGTCGATATTTATGAACCTTTATGTTGATCATGTGTCATGTTATTTATGTCGTTGCGTTGGTTTAATGTCGTCTTGATTTCGATGAGTTTTCATTGGATATGTTTTCAATTGGCACGATGGATCGGTTGGGTGCTTGAGTTATTCGTCATGTGATTCACAGCTAATTCGGTCTCCTAGCACGTTAAACCTTCTTGGGTTATTGGTCTAGCCGTGTTGTGTCAGGTCGGTATTCATTTCCTTCTTTGATTTATGATTGCTTCGTTTAGTTTCCTGTTGGGATAGTGCGCCAAGTCATTGTTTTTTGTTGCCTGATCTGCTTGAGTTGTTTCGTCGTCGAGTTGCATCATTAAACTGGTGTTCGTTGTTGCGGTAATGTCCTGCTTGAAACAAAAACAAAAAATTACATTGCGTTGTGTGTAGTCGTAACGACATGGTTGTTACATATGGTATCAGAGTGGGTTCAACCCCGCGACGGTGGATCACCAAGTTTTCCACTGCAGTAAACCCGTGAGTATTAACAGTTGCATTAATTAAAAAGTTCACCATGTCCATGTGGTGCACGCTTTTTGAGGATGCCTTAGAGGTTCACAGCATGGTGTCGTGGAAGGAGGTGCGATGCCTCTAGAAGTTCTCACACCCTCAGAGTCAAACCCCCAAGGGAAAGAACAAGTCCTTGGGCTGGATTCACTTGTTGTAAGGGATGAAGATGGTCTCACAAGGCCCTTCCAGGTATTGTCAAGGGCCTTGATTCACCATCGGTACTGAGATGAGGCCAGGGAACCTGTACCCCTAAGGGCCCACAGCGTGCCCTAGCTAATACCATTAGCATCCACCGAGAAATCGAGGGAGTTGATTTCTCGAGTCGTCAAGTATCGAGGACGGTTGTGCCATCGAGGCACGGTTTTAGAGAAAGGCGTTGTGCTTCACGCTTTGCGATTATGACCTCCAGCATGAAGGTCTGCATGGTGGTATTTCAATTGAAGGGGAGCGCTCTTTTATGGCAGAAGGAACTCCTGCCACTTTTGAATATGGTTTTCGACGATGTGTCATGGGAATTGTTCGAGGAATGGTTCCAACAAAGGTATCTTTCTGAGGAATTCGTTGAGCTTCGACTCAATGAGTTCAACGCTTTGTGACAAGGAAGTCACATGGTGCCCGAGTACGAGGCCCGTTTTGGAGCTGCTTTGGTATGCTCCGCACCAAATTACCCAGAAACTTAAGGTCAAGAAGTTCAAGTTTGACCTTATTGTCAGAATTCAACTTCTACCTTGGGTACCAGGAATATTGGACTGAAGAAAGTATGTTGGATTGTGGGGAGCCACATTACAAGCATTACTACCCCGAGGAAAGGGCCAGAGCATCTGGATCAGCTGGACCCACTACCGTGGGTATTTTGGGCAAGCCCCATCGGATTCATGCAGCAGTGATTAACCATGAGACAAAGCACCAATCGACTGTTCTTGAGACATCACGTACCGTCACTAACCAGACCCTTAGTATTTGTTAGATCTCAGTGTTGTCGAGAGATTCATCTCTGCTACAATGCTAAAAAGGATTAAGATAAATGCAATTGAATAGGTTGAGTTTAGCTTCATAGAGATGGCTTCGGGAGCCAAACAAAAGGTTGGAGGAAGGGTTACGGGTAGTACCCTTAACCTGGGAGAGTTTATCACCAGGGCCAACCTATACATCACGATCTTAGGATCTTATGACATCGTGATTAGTATGGACTGGTTGGAATCGCATGAGGTGATACTCAAATGTAAGACGAAATAGTTGATATTGGTTGATGATGAGGGACAAAGACGCGTGACTGTAGGATGGAAACAGGGAGTTTCCCTGAGGTTCATCTCTTCCTTTCATCTATGGAAGAGGGTATGCAAGGGATGTAATCTTTATGAGATCCTTGCGTTAAACAAGAAGGGAGTAACGGAAGGTCTAGAACACCTTCCTTTAGTGAGAGACTTTGCGGACGTAACGGAAGGTCTAGAACACCTTCCTTTAGTGAGAGACTTTGCGGACGTCTTCCCAGAGGAGTTACTTGGGATGCCGTTGAAGAGAGAATTGGAGTTTACTATAGACCTAAAACTGGGGACTGAATCGTTAAGCAGAATTCCTTATCGAATGTCGACCCCGAAGTTACAGGAGTTGAGAATGAAACTGTAAGAATTGTTGGACCTGGGACTGATACGTCCAAGGGTTTCACTGAGCGGTGCGCCTGCTATTTTCATACGAAAGAAGGATGGGTCACGGAGACTTTTCATTGATTACCATCGTTTGAACAAGGCAACGATTAAGAATCAATATCCATTGCCAAGGATTGAAGATCTGTTCGATTAGATGAAGGGTACGATGGTGTTTTCCAAGATCGATTTGTGATCAGGGTATCACCAGTTATATATCAAGGAGAATGATGTCCCTAAGACCGCCTTTAAGATGAATTTAGATCATTACAAGTTTATTGTTTTACCGTTTGGACTAACAAACACCCCAGGGGTATTTATGAGTTGATGAACGGGGTGTTCTGTGAGTACTTGGACAAGTTTGTCCAAGTATTCATTGACGATAGTTTGATTTACTCTCGGACAATGGAGGAGCATGATGAGCCCTTGTGCTTGGTACTACAGTGTCTACGAGAGAACAAATTGTTTGGGAGGTTGCCCAAATGCTCATTTTATCAATTGAGGATTCACTACCTAAGGCATGTCATCTCTAGCGAAGGTATCATCATGGATCCGACAAAGGTCGAGGCTATTATGGAATGGCCTACGAAGAAGAATGTCCCATAAGTGCGTAGCTTCATGGGTTTAGCTGGATACTATCGACAGTTAGTCAAGGGATTTTTGAAGATAGCAAATATGATTATGGAATTACCGAAGAAGAACAAGAAGTTTGTTTGGACCGAGAAATGTGTGGAAGCATTTTGGAGGCTCAAGGAGTTGTTGACAATGGCACCGATACTAAATATCCCTGACACAAACACGTATTTCTTGGTGTGCACTGACGCATACAAGGAAGGCTTAGGCGGAATATTGATGTAAGACGGTCGGTTGATTGCTTACATTTCGAGGAAGTTGAAAAGGAATGAGGAGGACTATGCGATGCATGATTTGGATTTGTTAGCCATTGTATATGTCTTGAAGGGTTGGAGACACTACCTTTTTGGATGAAAGTTTAACTAAAGACGAACCACTATGGACTACAACACATCTTTACACAAAGCAACCTAAACGCACGACAACGACGTCGATTAAAATTTATTAGCGAGTACGATTTCAAGATTACTTACATAAAGGGAACAGTGAACCAAGCAGCAGATGCTTGGATTCAGAGACCATGTATATTTTCATTGTTGCCTCTTTAGATGAATCTACGTGAAAAGGTTCTATCTTTACAGTGCGACGATGACTAGTACAAAGAGGTCAAGGATTTTATCGGGAAAAACACAATGATGGTACCTATATTTGAAGGACTTACGTTGGACGATGATGGACTACTGAGCTTTAAAAATTGAATTTACGTACACCAAACAATGAGTTGAGGAGTTTGATCCTAAACGAGGCTCACAGATCAATATACATGGCTCACCCAGGAGTCACGAAGATGAGGGCGGATGTTATACCCTTATTCTTATGGAAAGGAATGAAGGCAGACATAGTCAACTATGTGGCCAAATGTTTAGAATGTCAGCAGGTAAAGGATTAACATAGACATCCAGCAGGATTACTACAGCCACACACTATTTCGGAATCAAAATGGGAGGTTATTTTGATGGATTTTATTGTTGAATTTCCACTAATGGAAAGGAGACATGACTACATTTTTGTAGTAGTCGACACTCTAACGAAGAGTGCTCATTTTATTCCTATGCGCACGACATCGTAGGAACCTGACATAGCTAGAGTTTTCATCAGTGAGATTGTGAGGTTGCATGGCATGCCTAAGAGGATTATATCCGATGCAGGATCGGTGTTTACAGGACGATTTTGGACTAGTTTCCAAGAGGCTTTGGGAACCCGACTTAACTTTAGTACTGTGTATCACCTGAAGACTGATAGGTAGACCAAACGAATGAAACAGACCTTGGAAGACATGTTGCACATGTACGTGATGGACCAACAGAAGGTTGGGAAGAATTATTTTCACTGGTATAATTCTCTTTTAACAACAGTTACCGAAGCGCCATTAAGATGGTGCCTTTTGAGTTTATTTATGAGAAACCATGTCAGACGCTTTTGAGTTGGGATCAGCTTGAGGATAGGGTCCTGGTGGGACTAGAAGAGATCCAAGAATTGGAATATTAAATGCAAACTATAAGACAAAGGATTAAGGAAGCACAAGATCGACAAAAGAGTTATGTCGATGTGCGTCATGTCGACCGTAGTTACAATGTGGAGATCGAGTATTTTTGCGGTGGAAACCGCATGAGAGTTTGATAAAGTTCAGAAAAGGGGCTAAACTATCTCCTAGGTTCGTGGTATCCTATGATATTGTGGAAAAGAGAGGCTCGTGGCCTGATGACTAGCCTTGCCTGATTCTTGAGGCGTATGCACGATGTCTTTCACGTCTCTGTTTGAGACTTTATGATTAGTGATCCTACCCATGTTTTGACTTGAGAACATTGCAGGTTTCGAATGAGGATTCTCTCACGACTGAGCCAATATACATCTTGGATCATCACATTCAACAACTACGACATCGAACAGTGGATGGAGTCAAGGTTTAGTGGGACAACTATAGTCCGCACTCGACGACCTCGGAGGACACATATGATATGCACCAACATTTTCCATTTTTGTTTGATAGATAGACTTATGATATTGTGATACCCATTATTTTGGCACTTATATACTGTGAAACTTCGGGACGAAGTTTAGACCAAGAGGGGGTATATGTAACATCCCGTTCTTGCACACACTAAAAAAACATATTCTTTGAGGACACTTTCTCACAAGTGATCCAGATTATTATACTTTTGGGCATTTGATTTATGACTATGAAGCATTATGAATTGATGACATGTTATTTGGATGCATTGACATAGACATGTGCTATTGACTTGATTTTCCTGAGTGTGCAGGATTTTGGACCTTGAGGATTCAGACTATTGGGGTTTGATTGTTGTATATATGACATTTGTGCATCTTATTAGATGATATGATTATGTATATATTTATGACATGATTTGTTGATGATGTAGGCTGACGATAGCTTGCTTACTAGACTCACATGTGGAGTAGAGGGATCACGCATGACTATCATAGACGTTGAGGGAGAGGTGTGGACAACAACCCTTCCACAACCTACTAGCACTATCGTCGTGGCTCGAACTGTAGGTTAACGATTACCTAGTTTGAGAATACACATGATGCCGTGAGGGCTGATTGCGACAGTCGCTCACGATGATTCTAAGGGCCACACAATAAGGCATGTGAATTATTCCTTAGAGGCCCTTAGTCTCCCACAAGATCACCTGGTGGAGTATTGACTCCAGGGTTTTTTTATGTCTACCAAGTCAGTCAAGAGGTGAGTGGCACCCTTGGAGCACGTAGTGCATCTTGAAGGGCACGTCGCGCAAGGAAAATAGTGGTAGGCAAGTGGCACCCTTGGAGCACCTAGTGCATCTTGAAGGGAATGTCGTGTTGTTAATTAATAAATGGACAAAACTAGATGCCCTTAGGATGAATAACGTGATAAGAAATATTTAAAACAATTTCCCTAATAAAATGTCACCCAACCTAGGAAAATAAAGTCTAGGTCTAAGTGATACTTGTGATAAAAATATAAATATTTATTTACATAAAAATATAAATATAAATAAGTAAATAATAATGATAATCATCATTAATCATGTGACGAGAAGGGGGTAAGTAATTCAATTAATTTATAAAAATCTTTTGGGGGATTAAATTTAAAAGGGGGAAAAGGGGGAAATACTTGTTTTGTCACTTATGTTAATTAAAATTTATTAATTAAAAAGGAAAAAGGGAAAAAGTTAATTTTCTACACCTGCCAATTTGAGTTTTAAATGAAAAGGGAAGGAGAGAAATTTAAAAAGAATTAGGAAACTAGGAAAAAGAGGGAAACATAAGGAAAAAACAGAAAGTCTAACTTAGTAAGGTATCTAGCATTTAATAACTTTCTAAATTAAACTCAATTAGTAACTTAGTAAGGGGGGAATTCATTAAAACTTGTAAGGGAATATGGGGACACCTAGCAACGATTCTAGGAGTGCTTTTAGGTGGTTGAGGGAAATAGGAGTAATTAATTAATTAATTAATAAAATTCAGTTTTGGTGCAATGAAGAGGATGGGTGACACATGTACGGGGAGGATTTTATGAATTAAATTGTTGAAAAATAAACTAAATGGGATTTTGGGAAAGTAAATGACTAAGAAATGCTACATAAAGGAGGGAGGAGGAGGAGGATGGATCTCTTCTGTTATGTGTAACATTACACTGCAGAATTTCAGACTTGACTGACTTAGCTTGTGGGAGTTGAGATACCCAACTCGGTGAGGAGTGGTAACTCAGCCTTGAAAGGCATGCTGGGAGCTAGATGATTCTATCATTAGTGTGTGTGGCCTCTTTGCAGCACAAGGGGCTAAGGGGGAAGAACAATATCCCTAGCTTTGGCTGGGAGGTACCGGTGGAGTCTCATCGATCAGCAAGTAGGAGCAACACAGAGCACGCAGGACAACAACTTAGAGCAGGCGACTTGGGCTATGATATGCTTCCTTTATTTATTCATGGTAGATTATTAGTATACTTTGCTCTTTTAGTTATGTATATTTAACTGGGGAAAGAAAATTATTAACTCGGCATTTTAATGGATAAGTGAATTTCTCCCATAGCCTTAAGCTCGTTGTTGATTGATTCCTTTGTCTTTCGCACACTGCATTTCATGACCATCCTATGGTTTTATTGATTTTATGATGAGTTTGTGTTTCTTACTTCACCCTCGTCCCTAGCTCATTAGTCCTCGCCTGAATAGTCGACCAGGAGGCAGATTGATGGTAGTCACTTCAGTGTTAATAGATCTATAGATCCTA
The DNA here is from genome assembly GCA_000966675.3 of Picea glauca. Classification (NCBI taxonomy): domain Eukaryota; kingdom Viridiplantae; phylum Streptophyta; class Pinopsida; order Pinales; family Pinaceae; genus Picea; species Picea glauca. Next base: position 644,809 of record JZKD02S1044520.1, on the reverse strand, counting down.
ATGCCTTTCTTTTCTGTGCGTGGATGATGAGCGAAGGATAGTTGTCAGTCGTCTACCCTGTTGATTGATTCATGGTTGAATGATCATCTTTGTGCCTTCCTTGTGGATTATTGACTCCCGCGTTTCATGGTTTCTTGCGGCGATCTTCTGCTTCCTTCGTTGTTCTTCCTGGAGTCATCGTTTGCATTTATTAACCTTCAGATGACAACAAATTTACCCTTTTTATGGTAGTGAATTCACACGTACAACGACTGCATTTTTAAAGTGTGAATTCCTTTTAACTTTTCATTCTCACAACCTCTTATAATTGCGAATTCGTTTTTATGGGCATGACCGCATCTATGATTTTGTATCCCCTTCTTTTTATGCCTTGTGACTGTACAATTGTGCTTTATGACTATGTAATTGCTTATAGTGAAATTGAATAGATACAACAACCCTTATTTAACTCAGCAATATTTATCAATAGTTATTCAACGAATTATTATTGGGCTTCAGTTTATTTTATTATATTCGTTCTAGTTTAAGGAGCAATGGTTCGATTCCATAGTTAGCGATGTATGCATATCAATGACAATGATGAATATTGGAGTGTGTTTTAATACAATAACTGCTATTATCATTTTTTAAACTCAACGATTTTCCTTTATTTAACTCAGCATTGATCATTTCTACTACGCGATTTAGATTTATAACAACGATTTACATATTGATTTTACACAACCATTTTAGATTCATTTTATTACACAGAAACTCATTTATTATGACAATGATTTAACCTACCCATGTTATCATATCTGGATATGTATTGGTGTTTAGACAACAACTATATGTCTGCGTTGTAGTTTTTGATAATCCCAGTAGTGAATGACAATGACATACCTGCGTTTTCAATATTGTGGACAACGAATTTCATTGTTGATACACCTGCGTGTTCCATAGTCTGCGAATTCATTAGGTTTTAATGGGCAACATTTTTAGATATAGAATGGGACAACGATCTTTCTATGTATCAATGGACAGTCATGTCATGCGGTTGACATATGACATCTTTATGTATTTATTGTGCACAAAGATTCATAATTATAGAAAATTTACACCAGGGCATGGAAGTGAGCCATACGTTGGTGGATAGCGGAGGTTTTACAACGTGAATGAAAACTAACGCCATTTTTTATTCAACATAATATTACACAGAATCCATAAAGCAAATTCTATAGCGGTTTCCTTAATTTAGTCTTAGACATCGAATTGGGTTATCTAGCGTTTCCCTTAAATCTTTTTGTTATTCAATGGAATTATGTTAACAGTTCAATTCTCCTTTAATTATGTTCACCCCATGATCTGGTAGGTTTTTACAATTTATGGTTACCTCGACATTAAAATGATGGACAACGAATTTAGTATGACAACACATAACAAACTTTTAGGGTAGCACACAACGATTTAGATACAACTCAACGATCCTCAAAAGAATTTTATGTTTCGATGATGAGCATTGGTTATGATTGTTCTTAAAATTTTAGATTATTTAAAGGTTCTCATCATAGACCCCTTAGGAGAATGAAGACCGCATATATAATGATACGGTGACCAGACGAAGAGGGTCTTAAGTATTAGTATTTTAGAACGTTATGAGAATGTTATTAATGTTAATAATGTTATAAGAATGTTCATTAAATCATTAGAGTGTTCATTGAATTATTAATGTTATAAGGTTAAAACATAGCTTGATGGAAAATGGAAATTACGACGTGTAACACCCTGTTTCCCCCAGTCTGTAAAAATAACTATACTAGCCAAGTAATGTGGCAAACTCAAAAATGTGAATGTGTGATGTGAATGGACCTTGTGAAAGAGGTCGATGAATGTGAATAATATCATGAATATATATATATATATATTGTAGGATTGCTGAGAGGGGATGTGCTGAAAAATAGATCATAATGGCTGAAGAAAGGTGGTGGAAGGCACCTGGAAAGGTGGCATTAACTTCCACAGAAACCAATACCGTATTTGGACTTCACTAGCTCGGAGAACCAAAAGCGGTTCGCGGGCCCCGAATTAAATGACTCGCCAGGTTGGTAGGTAATTGGCTCCTCATGAGTAATGAGGGATGGGGGGTGAACCACCCATCTGTAGAGTCCTCAGACCTGACCACTACGAGGAAGATCGTTCCACATGCAACCTCGCCGAAAAGAGAAAAGGTAGGAAGAGTAGACAATCAAGGGGCAGATGCGAGGGGTAGAGGAGAACTCTGGAAAAATACAGAGTGAGTGATAGTGGAGAAGAAGGAGAGTAACCTTCAGTCGCGGTCACTCGAAAATAGAGACGTAGTCTCGTAGCATTGTGGTCTCAGCTCGAGGGTGGCTAGTGGTAAATCTGTTGGGAGTTTCTGAGCCTACGGTTGGGTGGAAATAGACACCCCTCTCAGCAGTTACAATCACATCTTCTGTTATTTCTGATAAGTGTTTTACATCTTGCATATTGAAATGTATGTCCTTGCATTTCTGAACATCTTGCATATTGAAATTTATATTCCGACATGTATGCTCATAGTCTCTGTAGTTTATGAATGGTTTGAGTATAAGACGGTATGTGTGGTGTTTTGATTAGAAATGGTGGCTGCATACTTTTATTGGAAGGACCACGTATGGCTTATGTTTATAGATAGATTTATATATATGTATACCAATCTAACTTGGACTTCAAGTATGCTTTCAGGAAATCTATGCCCTTATTTGTCTCTAGGAATACCCAGAATAAATCTCTCCACAAAGATACCCTCTCTTTTAAAACTTACCAAGAACCTGAAAAAAAGGATTTGAAGGCACAAGTCTTAGGAATCCTGTGCAAGGAAGAATGGGATTATCAAAATCCCGAAATAGCTGCGTAGGGATAAGAATCGATTGACGGAAGAGATCCTTTCAGAAGATCTGCGACCATTCATGACTATTAGATTGGAATAAGAAACAAGGGTGTCAAATGCCTTAACCCTTTTCCTTTATCTTTATGAGTAGCGAAGAAATCAAGACCGTATATCCCCAAGGTCCATGGGAGTATTTGGACGGTTTGGTTTTCCACGTCCAGGGAGCAATGGGAGAGTGCATAGCGCGGGACAGATATGAATCGTCAAATCTTAGTTAGAAAACCCGACAGCTGTTGGAGCTGTCAGGAGATGCATGAGGGTTAAGCCTCATGAACAGAGGTGAAAGTCTCGAAAGAGGAGTTGATATCGGGGCTTCAGACTTCGGGATTTTAGAAGTCCTGATGACGAGAGATCGGGACACTCCATGGTGGAAGTCCCGAAATAGATATGGATCGTCCATCCGTGCAGGACACGTGGCAGGGATCGAGAGTCCATCGGTATTTCAGATACTGGGGATTCAAATTGACATAAGATATGTGTCACTGGGGGTCACAAGTCACAAAATCCTGATAAACGAAACCCTGAATCAGTTTAACTGTGAATAAGTTTGAGAAAGCCAGGATTTGATCATGACAATTGATTGTCCTGAAAAGATAACGACCGTTGATCTTGGCTGAAGGTTTCCGCCATCCATTAGAGGGACAAGTGGCTGCTAGTCGACATTTCGACATCCGAGAAACCAAAGGGCAAGAACCCTTATCTTCACGAGTCACGAAATCTCGATCATTGAAACCCCGAAATGGCGTGAGGTGTGAATAAGGTTAAGGAAAGTTGGGATTTGATCGTGACCGTTGATCATCCCCAAAATATCACGACCGTTGATCTTGGCTGAAGGTTGTCGCCGTCCATCAAAGGGACACATGGCTGTCGATCGACGTTTCATTATCCAGGAAACCAGAGGGCCAGAAAACCTTGCCCCCCCCTCAAATCGTGAAATCCCGATACGCGCTGTAATGGAGAGGAGAAGTCCTGAAATAATCTGGACCATCCATCAGAGGAGACGCATGGTGAGCTGTCAAAGTTATGAGAAAAGTCTCGAAATACCATGGACCATTGGATCCACACTCTTAAGAGCCGTCGATCTCTTACACGAATTCCCATACGAAATTCAGAGATTTGAATGAAAAGGAGTCTTGGAGTTGTTTCATTTCGAGCTCTCGAGTACCGAGACCCTGAAAGGATCCATACCATTGGATCAGGGGAGGATTACGACCGTCGATCTCCCTTTGGAGGGAAACTTTGGAGACCTCAAAATTTTTGGGGGTTTGAATGGGGAAATATAGAAGTCATGCATTGCAATTCCCTGAATCACGAAAAGTTGATAAGCGCTTGGCTGGCTTAAGCGCGTGGACATGGAGAAGGGTCACATGGAAAAGACCCCAAGCAAGAAACGTGCCACACGCTATCCCTATCAGGGTTCGACATTTCACTATTTCGAGCTTCAGGGTTTGCAGAGTCGAAAGACTCGACATTCTGGTAGCAGTGAGTCGTGAAGTGCAAAAAGATGTCGTACTAGTTTGGCCCATAGTCGTGACCCACGATCAAATGGAAGTGGACATATTAGGAACTATCTAACGCTAGGCCCCTGTAAATATCTCGGTGATCCTGTCCCTCAAGAAAAGGCAAAAAATTTATTATGCCGCAGCGGGTATGTTACACGACGAGTGCCTTATGGTGTAATAGTTGATTAAATGTTCTTGATGTAATTGGGGTCCTAGGCATCATAATGAAAGGATTTTATTTTCTTTCTTCCCTCCCGAGGTAAGAAGTATTGAAGAAATTTCCATAGAATTAGGGGACCTAAGTGTTATAGAATTCTTGGCGAATATATTTAATTTGGCATATCCTTATGACATAGTTTTTCTTAAATCTACTTCTGTATGTTGGAGGGTATCGTAGATGGAAATTGCATCATTTGACTGATGTTTGTATTGCAGTAGAAGGCCCTGTCGAGCCATGTATACTTGATAATTAATAGTGATGGTTGATCATTGTTTATCTTTCGCTTCAATTTATTTCATGTTTGGAACGACGTCGATATTTATGAACCTTTATTTTGATCATGTGTCGTGTTATTTATGTCACTGTGTTGGTTTAATGTCATCTTGATTTCGATGAGTTTTCATTGGATATGTTTTCAATTGGCACGACAAATCGATTGGGTGCTTGAGTTAGTCGTGATGTGATTGGAAGCTAATTTGGTCTCCTAGTTCGTTACACCTTCTTGGTTTATTGGTCTAGTCATGTTATGTCGGGCCGGTAGTCATTTCCTTCTTTGATTTACGCTTGCTTTGCCTAGTTGTTCATTGGGATAGTGCATCGAGTCATTGTTTTCTGTTGCTTGATCTTATTGAGTTGTGTCATCATCAAGTTGCATCGTTAACTGTTGTTCGTTGTTTCGATCCTATCCTACTTAAAACAAAAAAACAAAAATTGCGTTGCACCACGTATAGTTGTAACGACGGGGCTATTACATAATTTCCCAATATTTCTTGATCTCCATTCCTAGAATGAATTTCATTTCACTGAGACCGTTCATATAGAACTTGCAGGACAACTTCTTTTTCACCTCCTTTATTAAATCCATGATGTTTCTAACCAAGAATATGTCAGCGGCATACATTGCCACAAATATGAAATGTCTTCCTTCTTCCTTGGAATATACATAGTGATCAACATTGCTTCTCACAAATCCCAAACTAATAATGTAGGTATAAAATGTTTGGCACCACATCCTTGGTGATTTATGTATAGCATAAAGGGATATTTTCAACTTGCACAATATCTCTTTCTTGCACTTTGTTTCACTTTTTTTTGGATATTTAGTGTAGATTTATTCTTCCATGTCCCCATGAAGGAATTCTTCACATCCATTTTCTCTATTTCGAGTTCAAAATATGTAGCCAAAGACACTATTACCTTAATGGAAGTTCATTTTCCAAATGGGGAAAAAATATCACCAAAGTTGACTACTTCGACTTGGGAATATCCTTTCACTACCAAGTAAGCTTTGAATTTATCAACTTGACCTTATACGTTAATATTTTAATTGAATACCCACTTCCTACCAACGTATTTCCTTTCATTACGTAATTCAACTCGATACCATGTCTCACTATTGTGCAATGATTCCATTTCTTCGACAATGGAATCCTTTCAAAGTTTACCCTCTCTCAAGTGAACTACCTCCCTAAACGGCTTGGGTTCTTCAACAATGGAAGATAAAAAAAAAAATACAAAACATAAATTATGACAACTATATCTTTCTTGTGGTTTTCTTACTTATCCATACCTCCTTACAACCAATGTAAGTTGTTCCATCTCTTTATTTGATAAAATCGACTCATCATAATCATCTTCTTTGTTCCTTAGTTCAAACATGACATTCTCTAGTTCTTTCTCTATTTGAACCTCTTCATACTTGCAAGTACCTATGGCTTCCTTGGATACCACATCTCGAATGTACACTATTTTTCTTGACGCAGGATCCCTTACCTTATATATTTTCATTCCATCCTTGTACCCAATGAAGATACACTTGACTTCCTTCTTGTCCAATGTGTTCCTCTTTTCCTTTGGAACATGCACAAATGCCTCATAACCAAATGCTTTGATATGTGAAAGTGAAGGCTTCATACAAAACCATACCAATTAAGGATACCTATTTACCAAATACTTTTCCATGTCAACTTCCATTTCCCAAAATTGTTGTGCGAGCCCTACACCAATGACCATGCACCTTGCCTTATCCACCAACTTCATGTTCATTCTCTCAGCAACACCATTTTGTTGTGGGGTATATGGTGTGATATTTTGGCATGTTATGCCACACTACTTGTAGAAATACTCAAATTCCTTTCAAAAAAATTCACCACGATTTTCAGCTCTCAACACTGTGATCTTCTTTTCTATTTGGTTTTCCACAAGAGATTTAAACTCTTTGAATTTCTCAAAAACATTTGATTTCTTCCACAAGAAATATATCCATGTATTCCTGGAAAAATCATCTATAAAGGAGACATAATACAAGGACCAACCAAGTGAAGGGGTTGTTATAGGCCCAAACACATTACCATGAATCAATTCTTAGTCGTCTAGCTTTGCTTTCATTTTTCCAATGTTTTTATTTTCTGCTTTTACAGTAGTTTGATTTATGCTTTTTGTTTTTAATAATTTCCTACTACTTTTACATTTTTTTCATTTTATTTCTGTTGTTTCAAATTTTGTAATCTTAATTTTACCATGATTTTTATTGATTTTCATCTTTTAGTTGATTTTGGTCAATAATAAGATGTTGGAACAGTTCTAACATAGTTACACCCCTGCAAGATATTGTTAGTCAATAACAATCAATATTACATAGTTGTTATGATGTTCACCCTGGAAACATGATTGAATTTGTTATCTTCTTTCACTGTTGCCGTATAAAGAAATTGGTTATCTCCCACTTTTTCTTTCAAATTCTCCATCCATTTGATAATTTTAAATATCAAGTTCATAATTTTTGTCTTTGAAGTGAAGAGAAGGTTTCAGTTGAGTGATTATGCATACAGGGATAAACCCCCTCATATTGAACATTTTTCATGAGTTAGTCCCAAATTCCCAGTCATTTTTCCATTAAATCCACTCACTTCCCCCTATTGCATAATCTTCCTAGTTATATCATTTTTATCTAATGTTCTTGTTCTACGAAACAATGTGTTCTGAGTTCTAAATTTGTTGAAAACAAATTTCCCTGTGGTGTCGCCAATTTGTTGATAATAAAAGTCGCAACAAGGATTTATCCCGCAAAGTATTGTTAAAGCCTATTGTTTATAAGCTAATGATATATATAATACTAGTAGGTGGGACCCCATTGTAGATTGGAGGATCAGATCATGTTCTTATTTGATATTTGTGATACTTTTCGACACTGCTTACAGGGTTCTACATAATAGATGATGAAATCTTGGTTTTATTTGCGACATAATGACAAGTGGATAATGCATGTTATGTGTGGGTTTCGTTACTCTAAGCTCTAAATTTTATGTACGAATGACTTATATTCACGGTTATGGCATTGCTATTGAAGCCATGAATCATCATATGTTGTACCTGCACAAGACACATGGTAGTTATAACAAGAAATAAGAGCAATGGAAAAGAGACCTATGAAAAACTCTAAGGAGAAGAAACTAAAACTATGCTATACTATGCTACACTATATGCATTTGAAATTTAAAAAGGTTGATGTTACTCCTAACTTGCAATGTTAGTGGCTATATGATGTTGGAATTATATGGGGCACATATAATATATGTTATAGTATGTTTTTGGATGAGGTCGGGTGGCGCACTTGGAAAGTAATGGATGTTAATTTCGATGCAATGGATTAATCAAATGGGTTAATGTTGGTTGGATGGTGTGTACTATGTAATTGAATGAGGAGAGGATGGAAGTGATGTGCATTTACTGCACGCCACTCCATAATTTCCCCATTGGCCGTCACCCTAGATTGGATATTGTTCAATCGATTTTTGTTGTGGTTAAGCTCCGATATTCAGGCAAGGAAGGAACTGCTCGACCAAGCTTGCATTTTTAAGGCTATTTGGTTATAGGTACACTTTTTTCACCATCCATGAACTTGCTTTGTTTATGAAATAGATATTTGGCTCGGTGATGTATTGGTATGTGTTTTTCTTAAGGATGGAAAGTGTGTAAACTCACTGTGTTTCTCTGGAATAGTTCTTTGTGTGTTATTTGTTGCAAGTGGAAATTTGATGGTTGAAGTCATGATTTCATTGATGATTCTATGTGGTGGAAGCCAAGAAGGATCTATGTTGTCTTTATGGGTCTTGTTGGAGGGTTTCATTCCATCTGGATTTGTTGGTTGTCTCCTCACAAATTTTGTAACCATATCTGGTCGTATTTGTTGTTATGGGGTTGTTGTGTAATTTTTTAACCACATTTGGGTCACTGCATATCGTTTCCACCTATTTGTGGCTCATTTTATGTTATTAGTCTCTGCACAATTGGTTATGCTGGTAATTATGCCAATAGGTTTTCTTTAGGTTTGGTTTATATTACCTGATCTCTGCATTGATATTAACATTATGTGGTTTTTTTGGGGGGGAGGGGGCACCACAAGGGTTATGTCCTGCGTGTTCTTGGTGTTATTTGCTAGCCAGTAAGGAACCTCTACTCCTCTATTCATAATCTCTCCTACCTAGTGTGAACTGTCACCCTGCCTTACACGCTAATGGTTATGTAGTTTGGGTGTCCACCATGTTGTATCGAAGGGTTCTCACCTGTTGTTAGTGTGGTCGACTCCAGTCTCCCTGTGTTGGTTTCAATGACAAAACCCTTGATTATTCTGAGCCCAATTGTGATAATTGAGCCAGTTATATCCCGTTGGGTATATTGTTGACTGTTATGAGTTGGTGGATTAACTTCGACAGTGGTTGATTATTCACTTATCTTTGTTAATAGCATTGACAATGGTTTTTATTATTGGTATATAGTCACTGCATTATTTATTATGAAAATTAAATTGATAGCTCGAAATGGTTGAATCGGTTGATTTAAGAAATGGTAATGGACACACATTCATTGCCTCTTGTGTTGTAACAGTTGGAGTGTTAACTCAACATGATTTTATGATTTTATTAAGTCACAACAATTATTCTTGCGTTACACATTGATCCATGTGTTTCCTACATCATGGTATAAGTTGAAATGATCGTTGTTGTTACTATGTGTTTAATCTACCTGATCGAGATTATTACAATTTAAAGGATTGATAGTTCTGACTTGGTTTTCTTCTATGTATGTTTTATGGATATCGTGCATCGTATCATTTGCATGGACCATCAGAGGTGGGCATGGGTTTTATAACAGTATGGTCTCATTGCAATTTAATTGTTAAATTGATTAGAGGAATGGAATTGAGCACAATTTTAAAATAACGTGTATCTGTGTTTGATTTGAGGAAGTAATTTATGGACAATGGTTGATGGTTTTGATGCTGAACATAGTTGAAACAAATGACTGTGTGTTCATTGGAATTTGTTTTAAATATTAAATGGAAGAAGTTAGTGGAAACATAATTCATGTATAGGTTGTTTGGAAGGCATATTGTTTTTGAGTATGATGACATTGTGTTAATTAAAGGGGTTGAAGATTTAAATGTGAAAAGTGAACAAGTATTAATACAGAGTAATTGTTCAATTGATCAAAGTAATTATTTGGTTAGTGTTGGATCGTTTGCATTAAATACATAACTATTTTATGGATTACTTAATTGATTTTATGGACATTATCCACTCTTTTACCCTACCATTATTTCACTTTTCGCAAATTACAATCCCCTCACCTTCCCATATTCGTTATCCATTCCTTGTGCCTTAAATTTAATTACAGTTAAGAGGAATTTTGTATTATGATAGTTTAAGATCGCAGGGATGGATTACAATGATATATTCTTTGGTTTACATTGCAATTGATTGTGTGTTGTCTGTGAGTAGTAATCATGATCTTTCCCCCCTCATTTTAACATTTTTTTCTGAATGCAACCCCTCGCATAGCCCAAAACCTTTGTTCACCCCATGCTAATTGACAACTATTAAACAATTTGCATGGATTGGATTGCATGAGTCTAATATGTTGTTGAGCCAAATTTTATTTCATATTTTAAAAGAGTTGTCATGTATGGTTGTTAAAGAAACTATTTTCTAATCAATTATGGATACATGAATGATCTTTTTTAGTAGACGTAGCCATGGAAGAGGTAACCAGGGAAGAGGTAATTGGAACATGGGCCCTAGAAGGCAAAGATTCTCCATAAACTTTGATGCAGAATCGCAAGAGTTAGGCCAACTATTTCAAGTTGGGTTTTTTAATTGGATTGGGAAAGGAGTAGTCCAACATAGGCTTGAAAGGCCTCCCTTCCAAGTCCCATAGGTCCCTGGTATCCCCATGCCTCCTCATGTCCACCCGACAGTCTCCCAACATTATGGCTGGCCCAATTTGCCTTTACCTGCTCCCCCAACTATCAATCAAATTGTCCAATATGCCTCTGTCCACTCACCAGTTCAGTCTTCCCATGCTAGTAAAAGGTTGAAAACCAAGGCCCACCATGGCCCTGACAAAGGAAAATCCATTGTTTCCCTTTCCTCACCCTCCAATTACTCTGATAAATATGTGTCATCCCACATGCATTTTAGGGATTATTTCTCTCATGTGATCAACGAGATTAGGCCTAAAGGCTCCACAATTACTAAGGAAAATTCAAAGATATCAAAAGGTGACAACAACAATAAGGGAAGGATTGTCTCCCGGAGTGGAAATAGTGAATTTTAAGTTTTTATTTATTTATTAATTGTTGAGAACAATGGACTTCCAAAATTTTGGACAACATACTGTTTTTGGATGTATGAGTAATATATTTTGGAAATAATTTCAAATATCGTTGAGATAAATTGTCAAATATGAATGTGATGATGGGAGTCACAAGGAGGGATGTTTTTTTTAATTAAATAGTTGTGTTATGATTGTTAAAATCTAAATGGAGTCACAATGGGGTCCCACCTACTATTTATTATTTATTTAAAAACCCTTATTATAATTTATTACTTTCCCCCCTAACTAAAAGTTGGTTGAGTTTTAGTTAACTTAACTTGTGAAGTAGTTCAACTACTTCAACCAACTCTAAGTTGATTGAAGGAAAAAGGAAAGGGAGGAACAAGAGGAGAATATAAGGAGAAGCATACTAAGGTGTGTTCTTTGAGTTTTGTTGAGATAATTCAGTTTTCAATCATTCATTAATTCATTAGAAGCCTAATTATTTTTTATGATAGCAGGGTCCTATTGTAGACAACAAGATTCAGGGCTAAATTACATCATTCAGACAATTGTTTTTCAGAGGTGTTGATCTATCTTTGATAGTTTTTGTATACTTGTATGTTTGTGAATTATTTTTCATGACTGACAAATGTTATTATGCAAAGTCGATTGGGAAACAATTTGTGGCAAGCTGATCCAGCTTTTCAAGTTCAGTTTTTTTTATTTTCTATTAGAAGTCATTTTGTATGTTTCATTGGGGACGTCTAAGTTTGACTTTGGTCAAAAACTTTCTTAAGAAATTTTGTAAAGAGAACGATTATTTTCGAATGAAATAAAGGATTTATTTATGTCTCATTTGTTTTGATTATTGACTTGGTGTCTTTACTTATGTCTCTATATTTATTTCAACATGTGATATATTCAGAAAATTACATAAATAATGATTTTTTCAGCAAGCTTTTGTTCATAAAAAAACAACCTAAGCACTTGTAAAGAATAATCGTGAATTAGGATATCAATTTTGATGGCTATAAACATGGGTTATATTACCGTCTATCTTTATTTAGCCAAGAAGGATCTGAAAATGTTTGAGTAAGATCATTTCATATATTTTCCTCAACAGTACATAACCTAAAGTGCCAACTAGACCTTGACACTTTTCACCATATGATTAATATGTGAAGTGTCCTTGCTGACATGGTCTTGCTGACGTGGATCTCCTAATGTGGCACATGTCCTCCTCCTAGTTATAGGCTCATATGAATCGTTGATCCAATGACTGTGATCAACTCTTAGATCAACAATGCAGATTTATTTCGACCTTTGGGTCTTTGGGTTATTCATTCCCAATTGTCAATTCTCCCAAAGTAATATTCCCTGAATAAACCTCGAGTAACTTGACTTCATCTAACGATCCATATTTGAGGTGAAAATATTAACACAATCCAACGGTTGTAGGGATTTTCGCTATTATGGATCTCGTCAATCCTTCATCCAATGACTATGATTAGTTCTAGATCAATGGTCTAGATTCATTCTAGCCTTAGGGACTTTGGATTATCCGTTCTCAATTCTCAATTCTCTCGAACTAAGATCCCCCAAATAAACCTCCAACGAGTTGACTTCATCTAGCGATCCATCTTTGATGCAAAAATCTTAACACAATCTAACGATTGTTGGGATTTTGTCTATTAAGGATCTCGTGAATCCTTGATCCTATGACTGTGAGTAGTTATAGATCAATGATCTAAATTCAGTTCAGCCTTCAGTAACTTGGATAATCCATTCCCAATTCTCAATTCTCCCGAAGTGAGATTCCCTGATTAAACCTCGAGTAACTTGAGTTCATCTGATGGTCCTAGTTTGTCTTGAAATCTATATCAGTGGACATGATTCTCACTCAATTATTTTGGAGTTTTACTATGGCATTTTCAATCATGATCGTGTTTCTGCAATGCTCTTTCCCTTATATTTTTGGTAGATTCCTCTACATGTTGTTCATAACAACTATTCATCACTGTAATGTGCTTTCCCTTCTAATATTTTTGGTTTTGTACTTGGATTATAACTTATTTAGATCATTGAACTATTGTGAATTTGATCCCAATGGTGTTTCTTCATTGTGATGATCTCCCGAAATCTAATACACTGAATCTCCTCAACTTTATGTAGATTCATCTGCATCTTGTTCATAACCACTCATCATCACATCATAATGACATCGACTGTTGACACCAATGATAATATGTCTAACAGGTACTAATGTTTACCTAATAAACATAGGACCTTCAATCTCTTTAGATGGTGGAATTCCACAGGAGGCATGGATAGGTAAAAAGGTAAACTATTCATTTCCAAAGACTTTCGGTTGTGAATCATTTTTCCATATTGATAAAGAAAATAGAACAATGATTTAAGAAAAATCCAAGAAGTATACCTTTATTGCATATGGTGTTAATGATTTTGGTTATTACTTATGGGATTATGAAAATAGAAAAATCATTATAATTAGAGATGTCATATTCAATGAGAGGGTCATGTACAAATATGAGTTGTAGGGAAGGAAGTAGGAAGAAAAAAAAACAAAATACACAGTGTTTGACAAAATCAAAGAAAAATAAACTCCAAAGGTACCGAAAAATAAAAATGTACAACAATAGGAATAGAAGTTACCTCAAACTCATGCAAGTGTTGTTAGAACATCTACTAGGTAAAGTACACCCTCTGAACAATATTGTCTTTCATTGTGTTATTTATTGTTTGCTGACTCTTGTGAACTAGAAAGTTATAAAGAGACAATGCAGGTAGATACTAAAAAGAAGTGGGAGAAAGGCATGAAAGAGGAAATGGATTCCTTTGGAAATAATTAGACTTGGGAATTGGTTTAGTTTCATGTAGATAAAAGAGAATTGCAGAATAAATGGGTTTACAGGTTGAACGAAGAATATGAAGGAAAGAAGAGGTACAAGGCCAGACATGTTGTAAAGTGGTTTGCACAAAAGAAAGGTATATATTCTGATGAAATATTTTCTCCTGTTGTTAAAATGACTTCAATTGGGACTATTTTAATTCTTGTGGCAGTAGAAGATTTGCATCTTGAATAGTTAGATGTAAAAACAACTTTTCTCCATGGGGATTTGGAGGAAGAGATTTATATGCAGCAACCATAGGGGTATGGGGTCAAATGGAAGGAGAATTTGGTATGTAGGTTGAAGAAGAGATTGAATGTCCAAAAGAGATCTCCAAGGAAGTGGTATTTGGGGTTTGACAGGTTTATGATAGAACATGTTTATAGTAGATTTCATTCTAATCACTATGTTTATTTTAAGAAGCTAGAAAATGGAAGATATATTATTTTTCTATTGTATGTAGATGACATGTTTTTTTCAGGTTCTAACATGCAGGATATAAATTTTCTCAAAAGGAAATTAGCTAATTGATTTGTGATTAAGGATTTTGGTGCTGCAAAGAAAATCCTTGGTATGAGAATAACAAGAGACAAGAAAAATCACGAACTGACATTGTCTCAGGGTGAGTACATAGAGAAGGTGTTGGAGAGGTTTAGAATAAAGAATGCAAAACTAGTTTGTACACTTTTGGATGACCATTTCAAATTGATCAAGAAAATGTGTCCCAAGACACAGGAGGAGATAAAATACATTTCTAGGGTCCTGTTATCGCACACATTGTAGGTTGAGAAAATTCTGACCCAACTACTAAAATGGCTACAACTTAGAGATAACCTACCCACAATCACCTTAGGCAGGTGTTCCGTCACTTTAGAGGTGAAGTGGTCACCTCAAGGGGAGAATATAGGTAACCCTAGGGGGAATTGTGATGGAAAGTGTGATGTATGAGTGAATTCCCGTACAGGTCAAGTTTCTTTGTGTGGAGAAGGGATTGAGTAAGGTATTGATGGTAGCCAAGAGTTTCCAAGAAGTATTATATCTTGTAAATGTTGATTGTACATGGCTAAGACACTTGAAAGACAATGATACAAGCCCAAATATATGGTAGACAAGAAATTTAATCTTGTTGTGCCTAATTGCAGTATTTAGTAAAAATATATATCAACAATGAAAATGATAATTAATGCTGCAAACAAGTTGCTAAAAGTTTAGTTGAAAGAGGAAGAGATAAGGTAGAAACAACTAGATCAACCCAAGTAAGATATCATTAGACTTTAACAATGAAAGAAGGTTGTAAGAAAAAGATAATTGCAAAATTTTTTGCAGCCTTATGGATGTAACAAACAAGTTATTGCACAAATAATATTAGCCACTAAGACTTCCCCAAAGTATACCAAAAAGTTTGTTAGGCCTAGGAGTTTATGTTGGACAACTTTAAGCAACTTTTAGTGATTGATTAAAGAATTATTAGAGAATTTTGATTAGACAATAGAGCAAAATACCTCTTTAGAGGAGATTCCCTAGTGTTTAATAGGTGCTCTAGGAACAAGGAAGAAAACCTAGATTGCATAAAGTTAATATGGAAAAAATCCCCCTTGCAAAATAACTTGTTATCTTTAACAATTTAGATGAAGCTTAATGGCATAGATGATTTTGGGAGCTAAATTTCGCAAATGGGCTAATTTTCCATGGTTTTTCTCAAAAAAAGATCCACTAAAATTTGATAGAAACTAAATAAAATCCTTAGAAATTTGAATATGTTTACAAAACTATCGCCAAACATTTTACATTTTGCATATTAAGGACTAGTAATATTAGCCCATGATTTTACATTTTAATATAAATTTCCATCATTAAAATCATCCCTCCTTAATGGAGGGTGTAACATACCCCTCTTAGGGTTTCCAATAACCATAACCTAGAAATAGCAAGAAACAATTAGCTATGCAAATTTTTCCTTACAAATTCCAAAAGAGAGAGATCAAAACCATAGTTTCACCAAGCAAATCACCATTCAAGATCAAGACAAGCTTCGAACTAGGCCTTACTTAGCTCCATCCATTCATCAATATATATCACCAAAATACATTTTCACAAGGGAGAAACACCATATTTCCCAAGAATAGCTAAAATTTCAGCTATATACTTTTCCAAATGGGAGAGTTATGTTATGAAATGAGATTTACATGGTCTCTATTTATACAAAATGTCTAAAACATAGATTCTACACTTAAAAAAGGTAAAACATAAGATAAAAGGTCAACAACCTTTATCTTGGGCTTTGAATCAAATAATAATATTTAATTTTCACTTTAACACATTCCAGACCCTAGAAATAAAAGTAAAATGACTTCACCCCTTTAGGGCACGTTTTAACAATTTTTCAAGTAGATGTAGAAGAAGAGAAAAGTTGTGGGGGCTCACTGACCCTCCTCTTCATGTGATATATTCAATCCATGTCTCCTTCGATCAAAATCATGCCAAGTGTTAATGTGCAATAACTCTATCTGAGCTTCCCGTAAATTATAGCGGCTCCGAACTACAGTGAAACAGTCAAAATCATCCAAAAGGAAAACATAAACCGGCGCTGTCATAAGCAATGGCGTCTATCCAATTCTGTATTTTATCGTGTTAAAAAAAATTCAGAGAAGTCTTAAAATTTAGATCTTTTTGATCAATAAAGGAAAACATAAACCGGCGCTGTCATAAGCAATGGCGTCTATCCAATTCTGTATTTTATCGTCTTAAAAAAAAAATTCAAAGAAGTCTTAAAATTTAGATCTTTTTGATCAATATTTGTGTCAAAATGTATAATTAATAGTGCACTTTTCAGATTGATGCTCCTTTTCTAATCAGCGGGTTGCTTATTCAGGAGCTACCGGACATATGACTTAGAGGTTGCGTCCCGTAAAATGCACCAGCCGATGGTAATAATCATAGTGCGCATGGACATTAGTCTATGTAATTGATGAGAAGGCAAAATCTATGTAACTGATTGCCAACGCGTGTTCCATTGTGCTTCGCAACAAACACGAAGAATTTTCCATATAATATTGCGAGCCGGTACTGCAAGGATATACATTTCACCCTGTCCCCTTATTGTTTAATCATGGATTATAGTTCTATATGTCATTATGCGGAAACTTATTGATAATGGGCACAATTAATCACCTTTTAATTTAAAATTTTAATTTTATGATTAACAAATTAAAATTTTAATTTTATGACTAACAATTAAAGAGGCTGGCATATTTTTAGTCGTACTCTCTAATCAATGGATTAAATTTATTAATGCTCATAACTTCCTTACATTTCTGAATGCTTACCTTGTTTACTTTTTCACATTTACTTAATATAATTAAGAAATTACTTCTCTAATCATTAATTAACAAGTTAACTGATAAAACTTTGCATTGCCACATTCCTTGAGATTAAAAGTTTGTAGTTGGATGCAGTGGTAGCTGGACACAGTGGAAACTGGGCGTAGTTTCAACTATCACTACCGCGTTTCAACTAGCATGGCAGTGGCGTTTCAAAGGTTATCGCTATGAATACCACGTGTCATTTTGGACAGCGTTTCATGAATGTGAAGGGTGTGGTGTGGAGAAGCCATTACTGTGTTTCAATTAACTCATTAAAAGCCCTCATCAATTTCATGTATAATCGATTGTTTCAATTAACTCATTAAAAAACCCTCATCAATTTCATATATAATCGATCGGCGTTTAGATTTCACCTTAGGTTTTCATGAAAAATAAATATGGTGTTTTACACATAGGACAGTTTGATGGAAGCAACGAGACCGCCTTTCCAATTCCGGGATTGAATGGTTCTTCTTTAAAACCCAGGAAAGTTTGCAAACGTGATTATCACCAGATGGCCACAAATCAGATGGCATGAATACAAATCCCATTCTTCGGCTTGATTTTTTAATGGTTTCACGATCATCTTTCTTTAAAACCCAGGAAAGTTTGCAAACGTGATTATCACCAGATAGCCACAAATCAGATGGCATGAATACAAATCTCATTCTTGGGCTTGATTTTTTAATGGTTTCACGATCATCTTTCGGATGGCTTGATTTTTTAATAAGTTTCAACTATCACACTTGTGATCGGAATATTTTAATTCATTTATAAAAAAATCTTTTTCAATAATAAAAAAATGTAATTATAATATTACTATCATCATTTAAAAATAATAAGGTAATTTACCTTATAATATTGTGATATTGTGTTAGTACTATGAGTGATTTAAGTCTTTTTGCACGCCGTCCTTTCGGCGTTCACCAGCCACGAATTTGTGGCTGTGCTAGTCTACTTTATGAGAAAGCAAAATCCATATAACCGATTGCCAACGCGTGTTCCATTCGGGTTCTCAGCAAACACGAAGAATTTTCCATATAATATTGTGTGCCGGTACTGCAAGGAGATTCATTTTAGCTGTCGTCGTATTGTTTAATCATCCGAGTCTAAAACATAATTTGGCGCCTGTCTGCAGAAACCATGATATTAAAGTGTGGCCACTGGCCAGCCGACAAGTTCGTCAAATTGCCGCTTTTTGTTCTTGAGAAATTGAGACGTGTCGGTAATCGAGCGCCAGGCCATAAATTCCAGTACATATCGGTAATCGAGCGCTAGGCCGGAAACTTCCTTCTTGTACAGTTGCAATGAGTAGATTATAAAGATATTCTCTATATGCGGTCTAACCTTGGGTTAGATAGGCTTAAAATAGGTACAAGCTTGAACCAGATTGCGAAGAAAAGGTTGCAAGTTGGTATTCAGATACGAGATGCGAGCTGAGCGGAGCGGGACACCAAGTAATATTTGTAAATAGCCTCGTGCACAAAACCTTTACGAAATGGCGATGTAGCATGGTGCGAAAGTGGGACTGATTTATTTTCCATCATGGGCAATGGGCAAGCTATGAATTCTCCTGACTCGCTAGGTGTGCTTCGATTATATATGTGGGGACATCTTCTATATTCGTGTTATATTAATCTTCCATGTTAGAAGATTTTGGTTTGGAAATCGAATATACAGTTTAACGGAAGGCCTCTATAGGGTGTGGGAAGGATGGTTTTTTTATTCAAGAATATGTGAAAGGCTGAACATAGAAGGGCCCAATATTTCTTCAACTTGTACGATCTTAGAAACGCTGAACATGCAAATGCTGAGAAATTATTATTTTTTCGATACTATTCTGTGTAGTGACCGCCTAATCCCGATGTATATGCATTTGTTTTTATCGAGTTCTTAGTTGCTTAATAGATAGCTTAAACAGTCGAGATGGTCGTATTATGTAAAGTTTTCCCTCACGCCTTCTTTGGTCTATGCCCTGTCCACATGTTTTTAGTACGGCCCAGTCGTTGGACTCTGAAAATAAAAATAAAAAAACAAAACAAGTCAAAGCAGGTTAAAGCTGCAAATGACATATTTTCACCGTAGCGATATCTTATTTTTGACATGATATGCTAATCCCGTCTATGTCACGCAGATCTCGGGGAAAAAATTACGCGTATCAAGTTTAAATTGTCCAACGTTGTTCAAACACTAAACATATCTTATTATATTTTATAATGGAGTGCGGCGCATGAACAATAATATCACAGATTCAGTGTTTGGGTGGCGATTCATCTAGGAAGTTCATGAAGTCCAGCAGGTCTCTAGTGTACCCCACGCATGAGCGAAATGGAGAGCCGTAGAAGTGCTCTCATTGAACGAGAGTGTTCCTGGGGTGCGTGCAAGGCTCAGGTACTTACGTGCGGTGTGTGTAGTTTGATTTTTCCCAGCTGAAACATTTGGAGGGCGTTCGAAGTGAACTAAACATGCGTTGAGACATTGTAAGAGTTTGCTTTCAGGATATTTTTTTGACCACGAAAATAAAGAGGACTGGAAAATGGCAGGAAGGCCAAAGGATTGCGACTGCTACAACAGGGATCGTTTTGCATGGGGTAAAGACAAGAGACTGGATATGCAAGGTTTTGCACGAAGTAAAGTGAAAATACCAGAGGTGGAAATTTTAAATTATAACTGGATCGTTCGATTGATGGACAAATCGGAAAAGACAAATATTAAATTATCATTTCCACCCTTTTGCAGCTAAAGTGGTTTCCAGAAGCAAATTCTGGATCAACCACATTTTGTATATTTAAGTTAATGTCTCCAAATGAACGTCATCAATAAACCGTTAAATTTCATGGCAACGAGTTATCAAATTTGTATTGCAGGTAAAGTAAAGTGGGATTTCAAAGATTCATGGTAATTAGAGAGAAAATTTTGAGATTAGTTAAGGCATCACAAAGGTATCCATAAAAACCAATAATTTAATATGTACCAAACTCCACACTCACTATGTATTCTATTACCAAGCACTCACTAGGTATTCTATTACTTGGAATTTAATTACCAATAAAATTTAATGAAATAAGGATCAAACTCCACACTCACTCAGTATTCTATTACTAAATCCCACACTAACTAAGTATCCTATTACATGGAATTTAATTAGAAATAAAATTTAAATTTAAAGTAATATTATTATTAGGTATTTATCTTAAAGAGTAGCAATATTATTTTCCCCACATTTATGTGGCCTATCCAAGGGTATTCTATTCGAGAACTGAATTAATGGATGGTATGAAAGTCTCTGCATAAGATGAAGAGAGAAGGAGAGGTGATTCGGGCATTGGACTTTGGATAGGAAATTACACATGGATGGCCTTGTCACTGCAATGGCCTATCCAAGGGTATTCTATTCGAGAACTGAATTAATGGATGGTATGAAAGTCTATGCATAAGATGAAGAGAGAAGTAGAGGTGATTCGGGCATTGGATTTTGGATAGGAAATTCAACATGGATGGCCTTGTCACTGCAATGGAATAGAAGGGGAGTCTTAATCCCAAGAACAATATGAAGGATTTTCTATTTGGATATTTTTCTCAAATAAATTTTATTACTTTATCTTAGACCCCAAGGGTCTCTAACTATGACTAAGAATATGTTTTTTTAGTTTCAAGTTAAAAAGAATTGCTCGGGTCGCAACAGTCTCAGGAGTGCTCATTGTTTGGCCTTCCTTTACAAAAGAATATATGAAGATTGACAGTATTTCTCATATTGCTTCAATATCAACGACGAAATTATTCAAAAGAACATTAAAAATGGATTAACACAACATATTTACGCCGAAAGGCGTATACCTATTGACAATGGGCACAATTAATGATCTTTTAATCTTATTTAACCTTAAACCCTAATCTGATGGCTATGCATTGAAGATGCTGGCATATTCTTAGTCGTCCTCCAAAATCAATGAGTCAGATTTATTGTTCATAACTTTCTTGCATTTATCAAGGCATCCGTTAACATGTTTACTTTTTCACATTTACCTAATCATATTAAGAAATTACTATCCAACCATATAATTGCCACGTTTAATTGATTACCAACAATTAAAATCTATAAAACTTTTTTCTTGCCACGTTTAAATTATTACCAGGAACTGCTTCATCTTCATTGCCACGGATCCCATTTCCACGAATCCCATGTATGTGAATTGTGATGCGACGTTCTGCGTGCGTTTCTGGAAAGCCGACAGGTGAAGAGCGCAGAGTCGGCCGGTGAAGAGCGCAGAGCCATCTTATATTGCAGAGCCATCGTATATTGTCTTTATTAAAATCTATGATTTTGGCGAAATAAATTCACCATTGTATATTGTCTTTATAGTACTTAATTTGAGATATTTTCCAAGAAAATTTTGCTTAACCTTGTATACTGAATTTTGCTTAATTAAGCTATACAGAATGTTCATGGTTAGTTGAGATATTTTGAGATAATATCAGAATGAGCATTCTGCAAAATGAGATGGTTAGTTGAGATAATATCAAAATGAGCATTCTGTATTTTGCTTAGTTGAGATATTTTGCTTAATTTAAGATATTTTGCTTAATTTGGCTTAATTTGAAATATTTTCCAAGGATATTGAAGCGAGATCTTGATATCTGCGATCGATCGATATGGTTTAAGAAGAGCAGCGAGAGGATATATCCGATTTTATTTACAGTTAAAGGTAGGTTTAATAAATTAAATATCTTTCGGCGTTTAAGCCACATTAATTATGTGGCTGTGCTAGTCAATATCAACGACGAAATTATTCAAAACATTAAAAATGGATTAACACAACATAATCAATATTGACAAAATAACTAGCTTTACAAAAGAAAAGATGAATATTAAGAGGATTCTTCATATTGTTTCAATATTGACAGAATTATGAAAAAAATAATAAAGATAGGGTAACATAACCTAATCAACATGAAGATTAAGAACCTTCGTGGTATTTTTTTTAAATACATCAAAATTCACTTAATATTTAAGTGAATTAAAATTCACTTAATACCAATTAACGAGAAATGAATTTGATTTAAAATTCAAAAGTTAATTTATGAGTTACCACTTTGGGAAGGATTATATTTTCATGAAGTGGAGAACGTAAAGCTCAACGTTTAGGATTATATATGTTCCAACAACTACAACTTAGAGAGAACCTACCCACTATCACCTTAGTTAGGTGTTCCCGTCACTTTAGAGGTGAAGTGGTCACCTCAAGGGTGGAATCACAATGACCCTAGGGGGAATTGAGATGGAAAGTGTGATGTATGAGTGAATTCCCCTATAGGTAAATTTTCTATGTGTGGATAATGACTTAAGTAAGGTCTTGACGGTATCCAAGAGTTGCCAAGAAGTAGTAGACCTTGTAAATGTCAATTGTACCTGCCTAAGACACATGAAATACAGTGATACAAGACCAAATATATGGTGGACAAGAAACTTAATCTTGTTGTCCCTATTTTCTGAAGTTAGTAACAATATATATCAACAATGAAAATGATAATTAATTATGCAAACAAGTTTCTAAAAGTCCAGTTGAAAGAGAAAGAGATAAACTAGAAACAACTAGATCAACCCAAGTAACAAAAATATAATTGCAAAAAAAAATTGCAGCCCTATGAATGTAACAAAAAATTTATTACAGAAATAATAGCATCCACTAAAACTTCCCCAAAGTCTACCAAAAGGTGTCATAGGCCTAGTATTTTATGTGGGAAAACTTTAAGCAACTTTTAGTGGTTAATTGAAAAGTTATTAGAGAAGTTTGATTCGGGTTTATGAAAACCTAATGGTTGTAGATAAAAAATTTAACAGTAGAAAGAAATATCCCTTTAGAGGGGACGCCCTAGTGTCTAAGAGGTTCTTTATGCACAAGGAAGAAAACCCATATTGCAAAAAGTTAGTATGGAAAAAATTCACGTTTTAAGATGCATTATTTTATTTCTCCAATCCAAACAATTTCATATTAGTGCCTTTAAATATGGGTGAATGGGGTATTGTATTAAATATTTAGATCAAAATAGACCCTAGGGATGTAATATATTTTACTCCCTAGGGTATTCCAATCAAACTTAGGGAAAATCTAAGAGGGTATACACACTCGTATTCTTCCTAGAAACCATTACAAAATAACTTGTTAACTTTAGAAATTTAGATGAAGCTTAATGGAGGGTGTAACATACTCCTCCTAGGGTTTCCAATAACCATGATCAAGAAATAACAAGAAACAATTAGCAATGCATATTTTTCCTTACTAATTCCAAGAGAGAGAGATCAAAACCCTATTTTCACCATGAAAATCACCATTCAAGATCAAGACAACAAGCTTCCAAGAAGTGAGCCTTACTTATATCCATCCATTCATCAAGAGATATCACAAAAATACATTTTCACAAGGGAGAAACACCATATTTCCCAAGAATAGCTAAAAATTCATCCAAGTACTTCTCCAAATGGGAGAGTTATGTTATGAAATGAAATTCACGTGATCTCTATTTATACAAAATTTCTAAAACATAGTTTGTCCACTTAACAAGGGTAAAGCATAAGATATGGGTTCAAAAACCCTTATATTACTCTTGAACCAAATAACAATATTTAATTCTCACTTCAACACATTACAAACCCTAAAAGTAAGCTGATGTCACAACTTTAGGGGATGTTTGACACTTTTCCAAGTCGTTGGAGAAGAAGAAAGAGGTTGTTGGAGATCCTTGAGCCTCCTCTACATGTAATATAGTCAATCCATGTCTCCTTCGGTCAAATCATGCCAAGTGTCAATGTGAAATAACTCCATCACCACCAAACTCCCTCAAGCCTAAAAAAGTGACATTTTGCCTCTCCTAGGCAAGTCGTTTGGGTAATAGGGGCTGAGTAATATCCTCCATCATGCCATGTAAACCTCCAAAGTCATGTCCCTATGATCTAGTGTGTGGCCCTACAACATACAACCTATGGTATTTTTTACCCATGGAATCCCAAGCTAGGCTTGTTCTCCCAAATCTAGCCATCAAGCAAGGTCCTGCAAAAGAAAAGGGTACACCCTACAAATATATCAAGAGAAAGATATCGTGACAAGTGTAAAACACATGCAATAAACAAGGAACCTAATCACGTGCATCAAAACTAACTCATCAAATTAAACAAATGCTCAAAGTCCCTATACAATTGACCAAGTTTAAGTCTGGGAGGGCTGTCCTAAAAGTCCTATTGGGTAGACCAAAACTCCCTAGTAGGGGATGCTCCCAAGGATGGAATTTCAATGTTATGTAATGGATGATGAGGTGGAAATGGATTTAGACTTAATAGGTCAATTAGTTTCATGACATACAGTGGATCATATTAGCTCATGTATGGGTGCCTCTGTAGAGGGTGTGTGGAACCTTCGTTTGCGATGCACTTTTTCCAGGCACATCTTCTTGCCATTATTTCTTCTTAGCTCTTCTTTTATCGTCATATTTATTTCATATTATAATGAACAAGTTGAAGTAAATTGTCCTGGCTTGGTGTCCAGATAACAACATTGTCATTCACAAATACCTCGCGGAAATGAGAAGGTTGGATCGTTATGAGAACCTCTTTCTCTTAGTTGTGTAACTGAGAACCACTACCCTAGCTTGGTGACTATATGATGGTAATTTCATACCGCTAAATACCCATGATCATTATAGGTCGGCTCGTGATGAGACCTCCCATCCTCCAACAAACCCCTTAATCACTCACTATCATTTATTTTTGTAGATCCCCAATTTATTATAGAGAATCATTTCATTTCTTTCTTGGGGATCCCTAGGAGAAGCATGTGGAAGGTCTATATTTAGGATTTTATATTTTTATCCAACAACAATCCCTCTATGCCTTCAACCCATTCTTCCCATGAAATGAGGTACATTCCCTTCTTGGGTCACTAAAGTCAAAGGTCCTAGAAGAAGAAAATATGATGGGAGAGTAATGAGAATAAGGTGGTAAGTATGTTCGGGAATGGTACAATAACCCCTTAAGGGACCCCTAGTCTCAAACCTTCCCCAAAGGTTGTCCACTTACTAGGAAATATATGACACTCACCAAGGTGAAACAAGGTCAAAAGCATAATGTCCAAGAAGGCGTTCTATAATGAAAAGAATCTTAAATACAACATGTTTAAATGCCTTAAATATTAGGGTGATTACATTCCACAATACTTGACTTGTACCGCATGGAGGAAGACCCATCTTCATTCCAAGAGCTATCTATTGTGGTGGATGCGCTGGAAATGGATCATAATGTGGTTATAGAGAGGGATTTTGTATGTGTAAGTGAACATTGTTGGTCATGTGGTCTCTTGACACTCCATATATGCAACGTGAGGGCCTTGAGACATCATCTCCTTCATTATACCACAAAATGGGGATAACAGGTCCCTTATTCATACACAATTAGAATCTTGATGTATGCTATGGTTTACACAAGACCATATATTGCACATTCAGTTGGAGTTGTGAGAAGGTATATGAACAATCCAAGTAAAGAACATTAGGAGGTATTAAAGTGGACTCTATGGTATTTGAGAGGTACTGCTACTCATGCATTATGTTTTAGAGGTTCATAAAATATTCTATAGGGATATGTTCATTCAGATATGGCAGGTGATAAAGATAGCAAGAGAATCGCCACATGGTATGTTTTTACTATAGGTGGAACAACAATAAGTTGGATTTCAAAAGTGTTAAAGGTTGTTTCACTTTCAACAATAGAAGAAGAGTATGTTTCTTCTACAAAGGATAGTAAAGAAATGATTTGGTTATAGGGGTTTATGGAGGAATTGGGAAAGAAGCATGAGAATATAAGGCTATGTTGTGACAATGAGAGTGTCATTTATATTGAAAATAACTCATCCTTCCATTCTAATACTAAGCATATACTTCTCAGGTACCAATTCATACAATCTTTCTTGGAAGATGGGCATTTGAAGTTGGAAAATATACATACTAGACAAAACCCTATAGAAATGTTAACAAAGTTAGTAACCAAAGATAAATTGAGTTCCTTCTTAGTTTCAGTTTACCTTGAAGAAGAAAAGTGAATATGAGAAATTTTTCAGGTCTAAGGTGGATCATAGTCCAATAGGTACAGGAGCAGTGGATTTTTTGTGATCATCCTCTAAGTGGGATATTGTTGGTTGTGGAGCCTAATTATCTTCCTGATTTATATGCAAGTATTCTTAGCCCCCTTCTGTCGAGGGTTCAAGGGAGGATCCCCCCAAGGAATTTTCTTGGGAAAATTTTCTTGTAAAATATTGTAATTTTGTTGTCAATCTAGACCATTCATTATAATGTCGTAGATATGACAGTATAAGTTATGTTAGGGTTTTCACCCAAGAAGGTAACCCTTTTTTGTATGACGGAATTATATTGAGGTTGTGTTTGATATAAAATATCGTATCATGAGCGAGGAGATTATGACAGAAAGGAGAGGAAGTTACATTAGGTGTGTTGTAGGTTTTATCCCTTCATTTTGATGGATAATAAAAAGGAAGGACCTTGTAACTTCCCAAGGCGTTACGAAAAAAAATGAAGCACGAAGGTAAAATATTTTGTGTGTGTGTGTGTGTTAGGAAAAAGAATCATCACAACATAATTGTTAGCAATGCTTAAGCAACAAGAAATCATAGTTAAATCATTACAAGTGACACGTCATAGAAATAAATAAAGACACAATCCCAACACACTAACATAAATAGCAAAAAGAAAGATAATAGTGACCCTAGTTCAACGTATAAACATAAATAGCGACGCAGTTCAACACCTCACAATCAATTGAAGAGAAAAGTCAATAATGATCAACCAGACACTGAATATTAAACATTACTACCCTCCCAACCTATCCTGCATGGTTAGGACCTCCAGGACACATAAACAATGCTCAAGCCTAGGATTCATCCAATTGATTTTGACCATTTAAGGTCTCAGGGTTAGCGACTGTTTTGAGGAACAAGGAGGTGTTTATATCCCACTAATCCAATTAGTCAAAAACAACTAGATCAATCAATCAATATCACTTATCAATTAATCATGGAGGAAGAGTAATATAATTACTAAACCAAACAACATCAATATTATTTACTGGTGTAAGAGAATCTAATTACTAAAACAATCATACATCAATATTTTATAGTGGTGCAAGAGAATATAATTACCAAAACATATGTCAAGGAAGTGACACCAATACCACCTGCGATACAATCCAATCACATTCCTACTACATTGACCCTATCAATTAAATTGAAGAAATTTCACCTATGAAACCATCCAACCATCGTCCAACTACAAACACATATCGAAAATTGATGCCAATAGTCCTCTATGAAGCATTCCAAATACATAACATGTATCATTTTATTTGATGCAATTAGTCATCTAAGAATAATTCCAACTACAATAACACATATCATTTTATTTGACTCAATTATCCATCTAAGAAGCATTCAAACTACAATAAAATGTATCATTTTATTTGACACAATTAGACATCTAAGAGAATAACAACTACAATAAGATGTATCATTTTAATTAACACAATTATCCTTCTAAAAGCACTCCAACTACAATAACATGTATCATTTGATTTGACGCAATTAGCCATCTAAGAGAATTCCAACTAAAATAACATGTATTATTTTATTTTAGGCAATTATCCATCTAAGATGATTCCAACTACAATAACATGTATCATTTTATTTTTCGTAATTATCCATCTATTGTTAACAACCAAGGAATGACCTCTATATGAATTTTTTATGAACAAGAGAAGACTTACCCTACACACCAGACAAGTTCTATGCCACGCCCCTTGGATGTCACCTTAGTAAAAAAAAAAAAATCATCATTCTAAAAGGGATGACAATTAGGAGCTAATCAGAAAAATAACCTTCCATGGCTATAAATTAATCAAGTTTTATTATAATATATTCACCTTCCCTTATCTAGTGCTAAGTAAGGATGGGATTCTTAACTGGAAAAATCAAAATCAATCCTCCATCTTTCACACTATCCAACTAGTATAATAACACATTTCGATTTTCAACGATAACCTTTGATGGGTTTCCTCAAGGATAAATTGTTGTTGGTTTCCACCTTAATGCCAGGGATAATGTTTTGGAAACTAAATTCGGGTTGCCTGGTACGTGTGCAGAGTTGCGGGGAGAAAAAAATAGGAATCAAGAACATTCTGAGAGGTCAATATTATGTCTTACAGTGCAGGGATAACATACTATGAAATTTCTAAAACTATGGAATGAAATCAAGAAGAAAAAGGGGACGTTGTAGGAAGAGCTTGATAAAATCGCGGGAGTGAGTCGCTTTGGATAATTTGTTTCAGAAAAAAATAAATTCTAGGAAGGGTGCATGCATTGTTTTAATGGACAAATTATACCAGTGCCAAGGCTACGAGAAACTCTCCCATGGGAGAGCGCATGCATTGTTGAACGAACAAATTCTACCAGCACAAAAAATACGTTTCCCACAGGAGAGCGCATGCATTGTTGAACGAACAAATGCTACCAACGCAAAGTTACATGAAACTTTTCCCATGAGAGAGTACATGCATTGTTGAATGAACAAATTCTACCAGTGCAAAGCTACAATAAATTTTTCCATGGTGTGGAAGTGCAACATGAAGAAGGTTTAATAAAACAAGTGATCATTCAATCTGGAAGGTATTTAAGATGATCATGTTTCGGTTGACCCAAGTGCTAGCAGGAAACCCCCCCCTATGGATACGCTAGGGTTTACAATGTAGGAATATCAATAACTGTTTAAAAGTCTCCTACTTCTCCAACTACCCAAAACATACCCCAGACTCATACAATAAAATAAAAATGAGAAGGATCGAGTAAATGTACCTCTACTCCACGTCCGATGATGATCCTCTCATGCTTGAAAGCTTCACTGACTACACGCCTCCTTCTAAGGCTGGCCTACATTCGAAGAAAAACAAAAAAAATTATACACGCATGAAATTCATAAACAAATTAGGGTTATAAGTTAGAATATTGAAAGATAAATAATAAAAAACATTCAACACGCCATGATTTGGGACATGAAAAGTACTTCTTTTATTGATAATACAATGATCACTTACAACCAAAGATGGCTACTGATCCACAAACCTAGTTTGGGATCCTCTTCACCAAGATCCAAGTGCACCTTCGTATGGATTCTCCTCTCAACCTTCTTCTTGGGAAGTAAAATGGGTTTTTGATGGAGGAAGGAAGGAAAATTGGGGGATTATGTGGCAATTCTCACAAAAGGGTTGCAATTACGTGGGGCAAGGAAGGGATGTGGAACGGGAAGAGTTCCACTGTTCTGATGTATAGATGTGGAATGATACCCCAACAACTCATTTTATATGAAAAAGGTATGGTTATCTTGTTGGGTGACAGGCTATAGGTGGTGGATTAGTTGGGAAACTACCCAATAACCAGTAATCTCAACGAATTCCTTGCATTTTTTTATTTTTTGAAACTTTTTCAACTATACGCGAGATTTAGTGGTACAATATGCGTACGTAGGTAGGTTTTAGTGGTGCAACAAGCATATGTACCCAGGAAATATTGGCTCGGGGCATGTACATCTTCAAAAACTGCATTTTTTAGAAGAGCAACTCAGTGATGGCTTGACAAAAAATGCAAGGAAGAGGGCCAAATGCCAGGTATGCATGTGTAGAGAAATTTATGGTTATAACATATGCCCCCTAATGTGTGAGGTCAAAAGAGGATATGATGAAAAAAATACATTAAAAAATATTCACCAATGTACGAAACGAGTGAGCCCAGGACCAGATTTCGGGAGGTGCCATTTGCAAAAATAACAATTGTCTCTTTGAGTTGAGCATACCCATGCTCGGGATGAAAATAAATCATGGATTCCAATAAAAAACATTGCATATCCATGTCGTATAACTTTATAAAGTGTAGCTGCGAGAAATACACAACGGATCTACATATCAAGATCAAAGATATACAAGTATAGTATCCATCTTCAAGAAGTCAACAACGCCTTTTGGCTGGAGATGAGGTCTTCATAGATCGAGAAACAACTTCAAGATCTTCAAAACTCGGGTAGGAGTACAATGTGAGTGTATGAATTCTCTACTTAGAGGTCTTCGACGACTCGTCGAGAAAAGATAAGAGGATCTTGATGATGAGGCAAAGAACTTTATTTCTTTCGAAAAAGGACTTGATTGGAATTTTGGGATGGTCGGACATGAGGTCAAGAGAAAAAATGCAGAAAGGACGACTTAGGCTAGGTGAAACTTTTCTTGGAAAATAGCATGAAATATAATCAGGCTCAGGAAACATGACATTGACATAAGTTCATGATCCAAGAGGCAACACAAGCTCTCCATATGTTTGGAAGAGTAACCAAATGGAGGAGGACACAACTCTATGTAACGAGAACATATTCCTAAGGTCAGATTAGATCCCAAATATTGACGAAAAAACAAAAGGATGTGTTTTTTCAAAGGGCGACTCATTGTGCTTCCAAAAAATAATATATATTTCCTGTCCCCTCTTTTTGGGTTTTTTTTTTTTCTTTTTCAATTTTTAAAGATCTTAAAAAATAATAAAATAATGCTATGTTACAAAGGGGGAACGAGTATCACAAGAATACTAGTTTCAAGCGCAAGCAACACACTAATTCTCAGAGTAAATAGACATGTGCAAGAAAAGGACACTCGGGGAAAATTCCTCCATGGGTCAAGGTGTCGGGTTGTGGAGGAAAAGTACTACAAGGCTTGCGTATAGGGCGCGCTTCAAAGCTTCAGTTGAGAGAAACATGGAGCCGACATTAGGCCAAATATGTAGAGATACAAATGTGATTAGTAAGACATAATGAAACCCCCTTCAATGTAATTTCAACGAGCCTCGAGAAGGTAATCTCGGTAGTTTTTTCACGTTTAGCGAGTCTGAAAAAACGTAAAACAAGACTCCAGCGGGGTAACTTTTTCGAAAATAGTCTATTTGGTTTGCAAAAGGGGTAAACTAGCACTGGAAATATTTCTATTCGAAACCATTTTAATGTGTGACAAAAACAAGATCACTCGAAAATATTTTCAATTTTAAGGAGTCTAAAAAGAGCTTAACTATGGACTCACTGCCTTTTTCTAGATTTAGTCTCCTTAGCCCGAAAAAGTATAAAATTTACTGAGGAGAAATCTCCCGGCAACATGAATCTCCCGAGGTGTACATTTTTCGTCTATAATCCATAGGCCGGAAAAAGGGGTAAACTCATGCCAATAGATGTTCTTTTGGACCAATTTAATGAGTGTGAAAGAGAAAGGTCACTCAACAATCTTTTCAATTTTAGGGAGCTTGAAAACAGATTAGCTATGGACTCCATGGGGGTTCCTTTTTCATAATTAATATCCAAGGCCCAAAAAAGGTGATAAACCAAAGCCAATGAGAATGTTCCTTTTTCATAAACTTAGTCCCTTGGGCCCGAGAAAGGGTTAAACTTATACCTGAGAATACTCTTCTAGCAAACCGAGATTCCTATAGTATACCTTTGCTCCTACAATTGACCATCGAACCAAAAAAGGGGTAAACTACTACCAGAGAGACGTGCCTTCAAGTTTTAGTTTGGCGAGCGTGAAGGGAAAAAAAATTGCTCAACAATATTTTCATGTTTAGAGAGTCTAGAAAGGGCTTAAAGAAGACTCCAGGAGGTTACTTTTCTTTGTTAATCTGATAAGATTGAAAAGAATAAATGTAGTATTGTTAGATGTTACTTTCATATTTTAATGCGATCTTGAAAGACAACAAAGCATGCTCATTTTGGGAGTCTTGAGGGTGAGGCCAAGAGTGATGGTGCAACAGATGAATGAGGCTCAAACTCGTAATCATGATAGGACTAACAAGGACTCTCGAGCCTAAAGTCATTATAAACAACATGTACGCAAAAATGAAACAAGGATCTATCTAGGGGATACATCTAAAGGTAGGCTCTACCACCAAATCACGACACTTCTAAAGCAACAATGATGGTTTTGTGTCACACTTCAGTGGTATCGATCCTATGGAAAAGCATAAAATACAATGAGATGCCATGGAATATGATGTATGTACACTAGAGGGAGAGGGAACACGAGAAGATTAATATCTTATTCGATGAGGACCCTACTGCCATTTCTGCATTGAAACAATGTGGGCTATGGAAGTTCTATCAATGTCCGTTTATGTGGGCACAACCCAAGCTACTGAATTCCCTAGTGTATTACTAGCACCCAGACGTAGAGGCATTTATGATTGAGGGGAATTTGTTGACTCCGATGAGTGAGGATATATATTTCTTGACTGGCCTCTCGAGGAGAGGGGAACCATTGAACCTGCATACATTTCCCCATAGGCCCTTAACCATCATCGACTACATTGGGATACATTGCGAGGCTGGCACTAAGAAAGTAGTTTATGAAGTTCCCATCAACAATATCACCAACTTGTCACTAAAGGTGATCCTATTTCTCATTGGGCGTATCATTGGATCCACGGTTTTCCACCATGCTTCCCGGGTGCACATGTATTTTCCATGTAGTTCCTAGGTGCTCATATTTTTTACTGGAGCACGACCATGCTCACTTGCATGAAGAGGAATCTTACATATTGTTGTGGGTGTAGATACAATAACTTTGGGTTCGGTACCATTATGTGCTCATTCGTATTTGAGAGGGTACCCAGTCCAAGTCCGAGAGAGATAGTGTGAGGGCATGTGGCCTCTTTCCCAGTAGTGTGTATATGGGAAGCATTGCTTCCACGATAGGGGGGAGGAAGGACCATAGAGGCCTTCGATGACAAATTCTTTGACTAGTGGGAATGACAGATTCCAATGATAGAGGACTACCCATACAGTGCAATCAATGTTTCCAGAGATCCCGACATGCCCGTACCTCCTAAAGAGGAGTGAGGAGAGATGGGTATGTGTGTTTTAATGTTATTTAATTTTTAATTTCTTTTATATATATCATTTTTTATTTGTATCAAAGTATTGACAACTATGTATATATTATGTATATATGTGGGACCAGTGCACTGGACAGACTTCTCGAGGACTAGGCGATGTCCTCGACTAGAGGCAGTACCAGCAATAGTCGGCGGACCAACAACCGCAAGGAGACCTCCAACCAGAGAGGCTAAGAGATTTTTGAGACAGGTGGAGCGTAACCTCATCATGATCACTCGTGCAGTTCCCATCGCCGAGATCGAGGATCTACTACCATCCATGCAAGCTCATGTAGTTGGGATGCTACGGGCTTGGGTCCAAATTTTTGGGTGTTTTCCAAACATCATCGTTCACTACGGCAGGGCCAACAGGTCCTGAACTTAGATAATATGGAATCATTATGTGCCAAGGGAACGTTTTTTATATTTATGAGGGCATAATCCCTGTGATGTGTACCAGATTATTATTTTTGACGCATTTGCACCCACCTATGTACTCTGACACTTTTTGAGATATATATATACATATTTAATGTCTTATGGAACACATTTTTTACAAATGTATGTACATATGTATGTGTGTGATTCTTTTTATGTGTGTGCAACATGCCAAACTAATACTTGATTAGCTAGAGTATCTATCATTTGATTTAATCTCCTCAGAACATGGATATACGTAATGTAATCAAAGCAATGTTCTAAGAGACCTACCCTAAGGAAACATTGGTGTAAAGTAGGATGATAAACACAGTAAACTCCATTTAACTGGGACAGAACCAGTTGATCATATAAGTAAACTCGAAGGTGATAAATTCCATGTGACAAAGCGTCACAAAGAAACTCTATCATTGCATTGTACTCGACAACATTGTTTTTGGCGTCACCTAGACAGATACCTCCAGAAGATAGAAATTGGCCTTGAGGCGTGAAAATCACCCAAGCTACGGAAGAAGGCCTCCTAGTGTGTTGGATAACACCATCCATGAACCCAAAGAACACCTCTGATTCACTTGACATCTTCCACAATAAAAAATATGACATAAATAATGACACTTGCATAAAACAAAAAGAGAAAATCCTGTATAAGAACTATACATATGTACAAGAAGTCCCCCAGTCGACCAACCAACAAGTAATATTTCTTGAGGTAGAGCCCATTTCTAGGATCTGCCAAGGAATTTCCCTCAAAGTCAACCAGAAAATAATCTCCCTTCTTTAAGACCTCTTTCAGAATGAAAGGTCTGAACCACATAGGTTTAAACTTCCCTCCCACCAGGGGATCCTTATATTGGTCGTAGACTAGGACAAGGTCACCTTCAGAGAAAATCCAAGGATGAACATACTGATCATATTGACACTTGACTTGTTGTTTGTGAGCCTCTTTGGCCAAGGCCGCATCACGACGTTTCTCATCGAGCTGCTTGATATATAATAGGCATTCCTCAAGTAGTGAAGTGTTTGGAAATAACTCTACTGCCAACTTTAAATATGGAATCTGGAACTCTATAGGCAAGACTACTTCCATCTCGTAAACGAGTTGAAAAGGTGAGAAACAGGTGGCAGTCTTTACAGACATTTGATAATCCCATAACGTTGATTAAAACATCAAATTCCAATTTGAATTGGCATAATTGATTGTTCGCTGCAGAATAGTCTTGAGGGACTTATTCACAACTTCCACCTAACCATTCGCTTGTGAGTAGTAGGGTGATGAATGATATTACCTCAACCCAAGATTTGATGTTAAATCATACATCATTTTTTTCTAGAGGTGACTGCCATGGTCAGTGACAATATCCTTCAGCATGCCAAACCTTGCTACTATTTGATTAAAAAGGAAGAGAGTTGTTGTTTCGCCATCATTGTTAAATGTTGGCATAGCCTCGACCCACTTTGTCAAGTAGATTACTGCTATGATGATATAACGATGCTTCGTGTCTGAAGCCAGGTGGCATGTAGTGAAATCAATCCCCCACTTGGTGAAAGGGACAACAACAATGACGGGAAGCATAGGAGCAGTATGCACCCTCATCTTCCGAGATAAGATATGACACGGGTGGTACTTCTTGACCGACTCAACAAAATCCTTGATTAACGTAGGCCAAAAGTAACCGACTCGTAGAATATTTTGGGTTGTTTCCAACCCAGACAAATGACCATCACATGCTCTAGTCTAGAATTCATTAAGAATGAGTTCTTCTTCCTCATGTATAAGGCACCGAAGAAGAATGCAATCCACACCTTGACGATACAAAGTGTCATTGAGTATGACATAGTTTTGTGCCTGATGACAAACTTGTTAATACTCATCGCGAGAAGCAGAAGTAGGGCACTTCAAAGTTTGGATATAGACTTGTATATGTCCACACCATGGGTCTGAAGATGCGATCAGAAAAATATCTCCTTTAATAGGAGATTCTTCGGGAGTAACATCACTTGATTCGAAGAGAAGTTCCAAAATAAGTTCCGTAAAGACCAACGACTTTTTGGATTTTGCAGATACAAAATCCAAGTCAAATTCCTGGAGGATTACAATCCATCTACTGATATTTCTGCCAATGACACATCGTGTCAACACATAATGAAATTGATTCATAACGATGATGACAGTGGTCTTGTGAAAAATAGTATAATGATGAAACTGGTGGACAACATGCACTGCTACCAACACAAGCTTCTCAACATGGGAATAGTTTAGTTCCAACCCAGCCAGGCCTGGACTCAGGTAATGAATCACATGCTCTTCGATAACATTGTCCTCTTGAACCAAGACCATGCCGATGGTCGACTCTGCATTGGCCAAGTACAATAAGAAATCTTTATTATAATTGGGAGGTTGGAGCAGAGGGGAAGATGTGAGGGCACATTTCAATCCTTCAAAAGAGCACTGAGCAACTTCATCCCAACATAAAGGGACTCCCTTTTTCAATAAATGCATGAAACCTTTAGTTCTCTTGGCATAGTTTGCGATAAAATGTCGTAGAAATTTCTCTTTCCCCTGTAAGCTCTGAAAATGGGGGACTGTGCATAGGGGAGACAATTGAACTATCACCTCATCCTTAAGAGGATCGACCACGATCCCTGTTGTCAAAAATATGAAACCTAAAAGACGACCCGACGTCATGCAGAAACTACACTTGTTAGGATTTAAGTGAATCTGATAGTAGCGACATCACTCGACGATTAGTCAGAGGTGTTGATGCAGGGGCATTGCCAACGTCGAGCGAGCGTGGGGCAAGCACCAACGCATTTTGGGCACATGATGAATTGTTTAAAAACTTTTGAAGATGTATGTGCCAAAAGTAAATGTAATAGTTAAGGAGAGGCATACTTATAGATTGTAATCAGATCTTGAGCAACCCGCTCTCTTCTGAAGGACTAAGAAGGAATTTATGTTAGTAGGTAGCCTTGAATTCTCAGATTAGACAATTTTAGGAGCGGAGGAAAAATGGATATAGACACCCTCATTGTATTATTGTATGATAATGAAGAACATTACCAAGAGAAGAGCATACAGAGCTGGAACAGAGAAACTGTGTTTGAAAAACACCCATGTACAGAGACTTGAGTTAATAGAATAAGTCTTAATTCAGATTCACGATGTTGTATTTGTTTCTTGTATGTGTATGTTGAATGGTATGTTCATGATTTTACTCTTTCTGTTATACATTTGTTTTCTATGATGTGTATGAATGATTTCAGGATTATGTTTGAAGTCTGAGAGAGAAAGAGTCAGGAAATGAGTTTCAATTGTTTCTCTGTCTGAGAGAGAGTTCCTGCAAGGAGTGCAGTTGAATTGTCCGCAAGGAGTGCGTTGACAAAGGGTTCGGAGGTTTGTCTCTGAAAGATCATATAGGATAGCTTTGTCCTGATTTCCTCAAAAGCACAGTTAAGCACGGGAGTCGTACAAAGTGTGCGCAGGCTGAGTGAAGATTCAGGGGTTTGTAACCTGAATGTCTTGTTGAGAGATTACTGCTACAGAGAGTGCGCAGTGTCGAAGGGAGTTCAACACTTGAAAGTGTTTGAAGGTATTTTGGCGGAGATCAAGAACCCATCGGTATTATGGCTACTGGGGTTTCAAGTTGACAGAGAAATTGTGACATCGGGGAATCGCAAGTCGCGAAATCCTGAACTGAATCAGGATCATCCATCTATTGAGACACGTGGTAGTGATCAAGATTCCGTCGGCATTTCACATGTCGGGACTTTGAGGATCAAGAGGACAGGATGCAAAACATTTCGGCATTTGATTTCGTGAACTCACGAAATGATTGAGGACTGTCCATCGTAAAAGGATGCGTGGAAGAAATCCTAGAGTTTAGGGAAAATCCCGATAGGAATATCCATTGGCTTATCGGGGTTCAGCATTTCACAAATCCTGAAGATAGGATACCCGTGCATTTCGGGAACGGAAGTTCAAAAATCGAGAAAAGGTGGAAAGCCCGAAAAAAAATAGTAGTACGAGATATCGGGATTCAGGAATTCGGAGTTTGTGTTGACATGAGATTTTTGGTATCGAGAGTCTTGAACTCCCGATATGCCAAATTGCGCTGACCCTTGGATCGAACGGGGAATCACAACCGTCGATTTCTTTTGGCAATCAAACATCGGAGTTTTGGTAATGTGGGAATCGGGATTTCAGAGGTTAAGGGGATGAGTTGAATGACACTGCGACTCCCGAAATTGCGATAAAGAGAAAGGAGAGATAGAGAGAGGAAAGGCCAAGTGTCATAATTTTGGGTTTCGAGGGTATGAGAAGACAAGACACTTGGCCACAGGACTCACGAAAACACGAAGTCCGATCTTCCAAAGTATAAGGGGAAAATTTCTCAAGGTTGTTTGTGGGTGTAGATTTCCTGAAAGGGAAATAGAAGGGCCAATTGAGCACTTTGGGCCAGAAGAGAGGAAAAGATCCTGCGTGGATCCTGATCTGCGGATCTAGGAGAAGGGGGTCTGCGTCAAGTGTGGTATCAGAGAACAGAAAGGTTTATTTTCTTTATGTAGCAAGGAATAGGAAGATTCACCATGCTTCCAAGAAGAAAGGACAGGCAAACACCCGATCTGCCAGAGGAAAGGGAAATACCAAGAAGAAGAGGTAGGTAGATGCCTAACCCAGCCATGGGAAGAGAGATGCATGATTTACACACCAGACTTGAGGACATGGAGACAACACAAAGGCGCACAGTCAGTGTTGGGGATTTAAGTGATATCTGAAAGTGAAAATGAAGTCGAACATGAAGGGGAAGAAGTTGCAGCCGAAGATGCAGCAAATGAACGCCTACTGAGGGCTATTGCAAGGATGGGTGCCAGGGAAAAAATGGACATCCCAGTATATGAGGGAAACCTCGAGGCTGAAGAGATTCTAGACTGGATTAGAGCTCTGGACACTTATTTTGACTATGAATATGTCGAGGAATACAAGAAGGTCAGACATACTGTCACAAGATTGAAAGGGCATGCAGCATTGTGGTGGGATGAACTACAAGCTGACAGACGCTGCAAAGGAAAGAAAAAAATCAAGAGTTGGGATAGGATGATCGCAAAGATGAAGGTGAAATTCATTCCCAGGGATTACCAGATTACTCTGTTTCAAAGAATGCAAAATTTGAGACAGCCTCTGATGACAGTGAAGGAATATACTGAAGAATTCTACAGGCTGAACATCAGGGCAGGTCATCAGGAAAGTGATGATGAAAAGGTTGTCAGGTACATGAATGGCCTGAGATACGACATTCAGGATGAGATGAGCATGATGACCATCCGAACGATGGAAGATTCTTATCAGATGGCTTT
The DNA here is from genome assembly GCA_000966675.3 of Picea glauca. Lineage (NCBI taxonomy): Eukaryota > Viridiplantae > Streptophyta > Pinopsida > Pinales > Pinaceae > Picea > Picea glauca. The sequence continues at coordinate 605,496 of JZKD02S1044520.1, read as the reverse complement.
AAAATATGAAGAGAAGATGAGCCGAAAAAAAGGTTAGAGAGGCCGAGGCAGAAGTCAAGCCAGAGGAAAATCAGTTGCCCATGATAGAAATCAAAAACACAAGGAAGAATGGAAGAAACCTCAGATTGAGAGAGGTGGAATCTCACAGAAAAGGAAATATGCTAAACAGAGAAGGCAGTATGCTGATCAGAAAGGAGAGTATGTTGATAACAACATTTTTCCTCATACTAGAGGTAGCGGAAGAGGAAGAGGTGGAGTGATAAAGTGCTTCACATGTGGAAAGAATGGACACAAATATTATGAATGTCCTGATAAATAAAAAGAGGAAGGTGAGACTCACATTGCCAAAGCGTAGAGGCAGAATGTTGAGGCAGAAGATGCTGCAGGTGGAAAATCACTGATGATACGAAAAGTTCTCTTAACACCAAAGAAGGAGGTGGAAAATCTAGTACAAAGGAACAATATTTTTCGGACTGCTTACAAAACCAAGGACAGGGTATGCAAGGTCATTTTGGACAGTGGTAGCACAGATAATCTCATTTCTACAGAGATGGTAGAAAAGCTAGAGCTGGAGACGATTGAACATCCAAGTCCATATAGAGTTTCATGGCTACAAAAAGGACATCAGGTAAATGTCACTAAATAGTGTTTAGTTGAATTTAAGATAGGAGGATATAATGATAAGATACTCTATGATGTTATTCCCATGGATGTTTGTCATCTATTGTTGGGTAGACCGTGGAAATATGACAGAGATGTGATTCATGATGGGAGAAAGAACACATACACCCTAGAGAAGAATGGGAGAACTCACATGTTGCTTCCAATCAAATATAAGGAGGTGAAACCTGAAGTAAGCAATGTTGTACTTCTCATGAGTGGGAAGGAACTTATTACAAAGGTTAAGAAGAAGGAGGAACCGCAATTCATTGCGGTCAGGAAGCCAAAGATTGTTTTAACCAGCACAAGGATACATGATTTACCAGAAGAGGTTCAGAAGTTGTTGGAAAGGTTTGCTGACATAGTACTGGACCAAATACCTCGTTCATTGCCACCAATCAGAAGTGTGAGTCATCATATTGATCTCATACCTGGAGCTAGTTTTCCAAACAAAGCAGTGTACAGATTAATGCCGCAGGAGAATGAAGAGGTAAAAACACAAGTCCAGGATTTGTTGGACAAAGGGTTGGTTAGAGAAAGCTTGAGTCCATGTGATGTTCCGACAGTTCTCAATCCAAAGAAAGATGGAGGATGGAGGATGTGTACTGACTCGAGGGTGATCAACAAGATAACCATCAGGTACAGAATTCCATTTCAAAGGATGGATGATCTGATGGATTGCTTAAGGGGAGCAAAATTTTTTTCGAAGATTGATTTGAAAAGTGGATATCACCAGATTCGTATGAGAGAAGGTGATGAATGGAAGACAACCTTAAAGACTAACGAAGGGTTGCATTAATGTATTGTTATGGCATTTGGTTTAACGAACGCGCCAAGTAACTTCATGAGGTTGATGAATGAAGTCCTGAAGTAGTTCATAAGAAAATTTGTCATTGTGTGTCTGGATGAGATATTGATCTTCAATAAAACAGAGGCAGAGCATCTAAAACACTTAGCTACAGTGATGAAGAGATTACAGCAAGAGAAGTTGTTGATAAACATGAAGAAATCCTCATTCATGGAGACAAAGCTCATTTATTTGGGTTTTGTTATTTCTGCAGATAATTTGAGGATGGATCTAGATAAAGTGGAGGTGATCAAGAATTGGCCATCACCGAAGAGCATATTTGAGGTGATAAGTTTTCACGGATTGGCTAGTTTCTACCGGAAGTTCATCAAGAATGTTAGTGGAATTAGTGCATCGATGATGGACACAGTGAATAAGAGACATAAGTCTTTTCTATGGACATAAGAGGCTGAGAAAAGCTTCAATTTGTTGAAGAAGAAAATCATGGAACAACAAATTTTGGTGTTGTCGGATTTCAAAAAGACATTTCAAATGAAATATGATGCAAGTGGATTTGCAATAGGGGCAGTTTTGAGTCAAGAAGAGAGGTCGATAAGATAATTCAGCAAAAAGCTGAATGAAGCCAAAGTGAAATACTCCACTTATGACAAGGAGTTCTATGCTATTATTCAGGCATAGAAGAAATGGAGACATTACTTAATTCCTAAAGAGTTTGTCTTATACAGTGAAAATCATGCATTGCAATTTGTGACTCAACAAGAGAAGTTGAATCAAAGACATGTTAAATGGGTTGAATAAATGCATAACTTTACTTTTGTAATTAAACATATTTCTGGAACTGCTAACAAAGTTGTTCATGCTTTGAGAAGGAAATGTTTGCTATTGCAGGAGTTCAGAGTCAAAACATTGGGTTTTGATGATCTCAAGGAGATGTATCAAGCTAATCCAGATTTTAAAGAGGCATACGAAGCAGCTGAGAATCAAATTCTCATAGATAGATGCCAATGGGAAGAATACATGATCCAGGAAGGATTATTGTTTAAAGGTAATCAACTTTGTATTCCAAAATGCTCCATGAGGGAGAATTTGATGAAGGAGAAACACAGTGGAGGATTGGTCGGACATTTCGTTCATGACAAGATGTTCAAAAAGTTGAATGAGTCATATTTTTGGCCAAGAATGCTAGCAGATGTCAAACAATTCATGGACAGATGTAGAATTTGTCAACATTCAAAAGGGAAGAGACATAATGCAGGTTTTTATCAACCATTACCCATACCTGACAGGCCATGGGATGTAGTCAGCATCGACTTCATATTGGGACTGCCAAGAACAAAAAGAGGGTTTGACTCGATATTTGTAGTGGTAGACATATTTTCTAAGATGGCACACTTCATACCATGTCAGAAAACCAATGACACAACTCACATTGCGAATTTGTTTTTCAAAGAAGTCATTCGACTTCACGGCTTACCAAGGAGCATAGTTTCGGATCGAGACACCAAGTTCATGGGACACTTCTTGAGAACCTTATGGAAAAAGCTGGGAACAAATTTATTGTTCATTTCAGCTTATCATCCTCGGACAGATGGAAAGACAGAAGTTGTGAATAGGACCTTGGGAAAATTTTTGAGGAGCTTGGTGACAGAACACCACAGCCAGTGGGACAATATTCTTCCACAGGAGGAATTTTCTTATAATGATTCAATCAATAGAAGAACATGGCATGGTCCATTCCAGATTGTTTATGGGATGTAGCCAAGAGGAGTTTTAGAATTGAGAGATTCAGAATAGATTGCGACTAGGAGCACTAGTGCATAAGATTTTGCAGAGGCGATGAAGAAACTTCACATCCAGGTGAAGGAGCAATTGCAGAACTCGAGCCAAGAGTATAAGCGAGGAGAAGATCAATACAGGAGACAACTTCAATTTGAGATTGGTGATTTGATTCTGGCACATCTGAGAAAGGAAAGGTTCCTGAAGGGGACATATAACAAACTGAAGATGAAGAAGATCAGACCATGTAAGATCTTGAAGAAATTTGGGGCAAATGCTTATGAGATTGAATTACCCAATGGGATCAGAATTTCTCCGATATTCAATGTCTCAGATTTGTACCCATACAAAGATGAGGAAGAATGAACAAGTGATGAAAAACTAGAGGTCCATTGGACAAAATAGATGCCTATTGCAGAGAAGCCATAGATGGAAAACATACTAGACAAAAGATTTAGCAAGAAGACTAGGAGAAAGGAATACTTCGAATACTTGGTCAAGTGGAAGGGACATCCAGTTGAAGATGCCAGCTGGGAGAACAAAGAAGCGATTCAGAAGCATGGACAGACCGTGTAAGAGCTCATGGACAGGAGCCCATGAAAATTTTCAAGTGAGGGAGTATGATGCAGGGGCATCACCAACGTCGAACGAGCGTGGGGCAAGCGCCAACGCATTTTGGGCACATGATGAATTGTTTAAAAACTTTTGAATATGGATGTGCCAAATGTAAATGTAATAATTAAGGAGAGGCGTACTTATAGATTGTAATCAGACCTTGAGCGACCCGCTCTCGTCTGAAGGACTAAGAAGGAATTTATGTTAGTAGGTAGCTTTGAATTCTCAGATTAGATAGTTTTAGGAGTAGAGGGAAAACAGATATACACACCCTCATTGTATTATTGTATGATAGTGAAGAACATTACCAAGAGAAGAGCATACTGTGCTGTAACAGAGAAACTGTGTTTAAAAAACACCCATGTACAGAGATTTGAGTTAATAGACGAAGTCTTAATTCAGATTCATGGCATTGTATTTGTTTCTTGTATGTGTATGCTGAATGGTATGTTCATGGTTTTACTCTTTATGTTATACATTTGTTTTCTATGCTGTGTATGAATGATTTCAGGATTATGTTTGAAGTCTGAGAGAGAAAGAGTTAGGAAATGAGTTTCAATTATTTCTCTGTCTGAGCGAGAGTTCCTACAAGGAGTGAAGTTGAATTGTCCGCAAGGAGTGCGTTGACAAAGGGTTTGGAGGTTTGTCTCTGAAATCTTAGATAGGATAGCTTTGTCGTCATTTCCTCAAAAGCGCAGTTATGCATAGGAGTCATGCAAAGTGTGCGCAGGCCGAGTGAAGCTTTAGGGGTTTGTAACCTAAATGACTTGTTGATAGATTTCTACTGCAGGGAGTGCGCAGAGTCGAAGGGAGTTCAACACTTGAAAGTGTTTGAAGGTCTGTCGCAAGGACTGCCAGCAGGAGTTTTTCTGAAAGACTTGAAGTCATGGAAAACCTCAGAAGGGTTCGAACCTTCGAAGTCGTCTAAGGGAAGCAAGAGGCTAAGTGCCTTGAAGAATTGAAAGGAGGTGCAGTGACATCATGCTGCAGGAGGACAAGTTCCACACAGAGAAATATTTTGTTTAAATTTCGCGGAAGTTCTCAAGGGAAGAGACGGACAGTCGAAATTCTCCATAAAGAATTTATGAAGTCCCGCCAGCCATCCCATATGACAGAGAAGCAGGGGGGTTATGACTGTTTCCAAAGTTTCAAGCTCAGGAGATCATGAGTCGTCAAACCTCACTTAGATACCTGTCAGTCGTGGGATATGACAGGAGTTGCACGGGAGTTAAACCGTCGCAAACCGAGCGAAAGTCTTGAGGACAGGAGATCGGGTCACTTTATAGTGAAAACCCCAAATTTGATCTGAGTTGTCCATTCATTAGGACACGTGAAGGAGATAAAGAACCCATCAATATTACAGCTATATGGGTTTCGAGTTGACAGAGAAATTGTGACATCGGGGAATCGCAAGTCGCGAAATCCCAAACTGAATCAGGACCGTTTGTCTGTTGAGACATGTGGCAGTGATCAAGAGTCTGTTGGCATTTCGCATGTCGGGACTTCGGGGATCAAGAGGACAGGATGCAGAGCATTTCGGCATTTGATTTCGCGAACTCGTGAAATGATTGAGGATCTTCCATCATAGGAGGACGCGTGGTGGAAATACTACAATTTGGGGAAAATCCCGATAGGAAAGTCCATCTTCTTATCGGTGTTCGGCATTTCGCAAATCCTGAAGATAGGATACCCACGCATTTCAGGAACGGAAGTTCTGAAATCACGAAAAGGTGGAAAGCCCGGAAAAGAATAGCAGTACGGGATATTGGGATTCCAGAATTCAGAGTTTGTGTTGACATGAGGTTTTTGGGATTGAGAGTCTCGAACTCCCGATATGTGAAATTTTGTTGGTCGTTGGATCGAACGGGGAATCACAACCATCGATTTCTTTTGGTGACCGAACATCGGAGTTTCGGTAATGTGGGAATCAGGATTTCGTAGGTTGAGGGGATGAGTTGCATGACATTATGACTCCCGAAATCATGATAAGGAGAAAGGCGAGATAGAGAGAGCAAAGGCCAAGTGTCAGAATTTTGGGTTTCGGGGGTCTGAGAAGACAAGACACTCGGCCACAAGACTCACGAAAATGCGAAGTCCGGTCTTCCGAGGTATAAGGGTAAAATTTCCGAAGGTTGTTTGTGGGTGAAGATTTCCTGAAAGGGAAATAGAAGGGCCAGTTGAGCACTTTGGGCTAGAAGAGAGGAAAAGATCCTGCGCGGATCCTGATCTGCGAATCTAGGAGAAGGGGATATGTGTATGGTGTGTGGGATGATCAAATATCTTGCAAGAGCATGATGCTAGATCATCAAGATAAGCCTCGACTATATTTCTAAGGTCATGGAAGAAAAAATAGATGTCCCGCTAAAAAGTGGCTCCAACATTCTTCAGGCCAAAAGGCATCTTACGAAAAGAAAATGTTCCCCACAGACAGATAAAATTTGTTTTATGTTGGTCTTCGGGTTTGATCTGAATCTGGTTACATCCCAAAAAACCACCCATGAATGAAAGGACTTCACAGCCTGCATATTCATCGAAAATCTAATCAATGAATGGGGTGGGGAAATTATCCTTTGGACAGGCCTTATTCAAGTCACAGAAGTCCATGCACATGTGAATTGTACTCTATTTTTTTTTAAATGGAACAGGATTTGACACCCATTTCATCAACTGTATGGGGTAGATGAAATCGACTTTAAGAAGTTTCTCTACTTCAGCCTTAATAGCTTCCACTTTCTGAGGATTCACCAGACGAAGCTTCTTTCGGACTAGCTTGGTGTTAGGATAATTCATTATCTCATGTTCGACGATTAATGGATCGATACTTTTCCTTTCCTCGTAAGACTAGGAAAAAACATCGCAGAATTCCTTAAATGATTTTGTATGTATTTGAATCTCTTCGGAGGAGCAATCTGCTTAAACAAAAAAATTTTCCATGACACTAGGAGTTCTAGAGATATCTATAGGGATCATTTCAGCGATACTCACTATATTACCCTCGACGTAAAATTTGTGCATAGCCATAGGATTAATAGGATAAGACCTATCTCTAGTCATAGACAACACGAATTCACCGGACTCTATTCTTCTTAACTCCAGGATAAAATAAGATCTGTGATGGAGGTCATCCTAGGGTCTATCTGGACCTATCAATGCCTCTATAATCGCCTCTTTAGAGAGAAATACCAAGTCTAAAAAATATGTAGTGGAGAGGGAACCTTGAGCCCAAATAGGCTATAGAATTGGATCTAAATCTTGTGAAGGAGTCAGATTGGGGTCGACTGAAGCTTGCTAGAAAATACTGTACACAAATTCTGTCGCGGACATGCCAGGATTCCTTGTCCCTTCCATCAAGGCCGATGAGCAAGGAAGAGTCCACGGATCATGAAAGTAAGTTGTTCATAATGACGACACTTGAAATATTCCAGCCCTAGGCTTGTCAGGGGTAGTCGATAGAATATTGACATCGCTGGAAGGAGGCGGGTAATCGAAAGTACCCATCAATGGTGGGAAAAGCAAAACCCCTACATTGATGATGTCGGCTCGAGGGTTATCAATCATCTAGACCATGGATGCCACTGATGAAGGTTCAGGCCGGGAGAAGGACAATTGGTCAATGGTTACGGTTCAACCCTCGTGTGGAAACAACAAGACCCGAAAAAATGTAGCAACCACCGCATGCATTGCATAGGTCCAACTCCTTCCTAAAAAAATGTTGTGGTCGAGAGGTGCATTGACCACTTCAAATTTGACTCACACGATCTTCCTTCCTATCTACAAAGGGAAAGAATGGATTATTCCACGTGGTCTGAAAGAACGATCGTCAAAAGAAGTAAGCATATTAGGTGACAGAGACAAAATGGTTTGGCGGATGGCCTTCCAACATGCCAACGACATCATGCAAGTCGAGGCACCCTCATCAACCACGGTCAGAAATATATTCTGGGTAAAATATTCCATGGGATAAGCCACTACTATCTGAAACACAACGTGGTAAGGGAGACGAGGTTTCAGTTCAATCGTATCGAGAATGATCGTTCTCATATTACAAGTCTCTGCAGATCCCAAGGCAGATAACAAAGCCTTTCTCTGTGAAGGGAAGCTATAGAGGACCTCCAAAGAGGACATCCCGCAAGGGGTCTGTGACAAATCCTCCATCGCAGAGTAGTGTTGGGCAAACCTTGCATTTAGATTATGAGAATATTTATTGAATGCCCCTTTCGGGATGTGTGTCATTGTTTCTCCCATCGTCCTGTCAATATGGAGAGGAATAGGTGGGTTTGTGGCTTCTTTACCCTTTTAACATGTAAACATTTGCATTCGAGGGATTACTAGAAGATGTGGGGGGTCCTTGACTTCCCCCATCTATGCTCGAAGAGGCTTGAGTCATAGTTTTCCCATGTGGAAGTGGCTTCATTAGCACAACAGGTTGTTTCTGCACCAACAACTTATGGGCCTCCGCAAGTCGAGGGAACAGGTGATTCAGATGGTCCTTTGTGAAAAGGTTACATGGATACTTCGACTTTCTCTTCTATGTGTTTCCCCCACGAGCATTGTTGTTAGGTTTCTTATCCCCTTTACACTTCTTTGTTCATTGTTTTTTCTTTCCTTTAGTCTATTGGTTGGCCTTCGAGTTTTTCAAATGCAAGCTTTTTTTGTTCAACGTTTGGGTAGATGGAGTAGCAGAACCGAAGGTATAGCTGGGCATTGTTTATTGTATTGACAATTGTTGCAATTAATTTGACAGCTGATCAATGGAATTTACTTGTGCTAAAACAACTATACCATCGACATGTGGTCCATAATTTTATTTTTCGTTTTCAAGGATGGTTCGTGGCGCATCTATAAAAATATCATACAATAAGCCAAACTGAGAGTATATTAGTTCAAGCTATTGCACTCTCATTATCGCCTACTCCTCTAAAAACACTCCCAAAGTTGCAACGTCCTTGGATAATTATGGTACTAAAAGTTGCATGAACCACTCCAGAAGGAAACTCGATGGGACCTATACCTTGATCAAGCTCTTCCGACGCCACCATTCTCATATGTGATCCGAGATATGATCGACCTTAGTCTGATCAAAGTTGGCCAACAATTCGGTTCTGACATCGTATCTCATGGGTAGTTGGAAGTGGTTTAGGAAAACCATCGTCGAATCATTAAATTAAGAATATCTTGAGCAGTCGAGTTGGATGTACCATTTTGCAGCACCCCTGAGAAGAGTGCATTGAAACAGACACAATTTTATGGAGTCATCTCACAACGATTTTGATGAGCACCATAGGTGGAAAGTTGTCACGTGATCACCCAGATCTTTGTCAGGATTTGCTTCGAATTTTGGAATATCCAAGGGAAACTTAGTCGGCATGAGGGGCCAATGTAGATCATGACAAATCAGGTCATTCAACAACCTTGAGTAGACTGGAAAATTTAACATTGCTAGAAACGATAGTTTGGGTTAGGTACTATGTACAGGAAAAAGCGGACCTGGAGTTTGACATGTAGAAGTTTGCCAGGAAAATTTGGGTTGATGGCCAGGGTTCTGGTAGATACCATGGCCCTGGCCAGTGTGAGGAAACTACATTTCCTAGGATATCATTGGTTGATTCTTGTAATTGGATGGCGATGGTTGGGAATGGATCGCTCCCCACGTTGTGTTCCAAATATTATGGAAGGGGTTTCCCCCAGCCGATCCGACGGGCATATTTATTGAGCCTTTCTCAGGGTTGCATTTACCATGGAAGGGGTTTCCCCTAGTCGGCATCCCTTTTAAGGGATATGATCCCTAACAAGGATTCCAATGTCCTTGTGAGGAGAAAAATATTTTACTTTCCCCCTGTGTAGGAATAGTATCCTGAATAGGATCATGTTGTCCAAAACTAGGTTTTCCCCCGCCTGAGATGGCAACTGATGAAAAAGAATTATTACCAAACACGCCAAACAAAGAGAAAGACATGGATCCCACTGGTGTGGTGTAATAATAAGGTCCTAGACTTCCTTATCCAAACAAGTTGTAGTTCCTGTTCGGCCCGACGGGTGGCTGGAAAGCATCGTCGAGTGAGGGGGATGGAGGAGGTATATGACCCCCACCATAAGGGATAGTGTTATAGGAGTCTTAGGTGCCCTCAATGGATCCTTGCAAGGGATCGTTTGAGCTCCCTTACCCCATATCCATGGTCTGTAGGGTGAAGTAGGTAAGGACAAAGTTCATATCAAACTCGATCATCCCATATGAAAATGGAGGGCCCGTCACACTCTCCGTAAACAGAGTAGTGGTCGTCATTGCTAAAGGTATAGGACCATTGGCCGAGGTAGATGGGGTCAATACCAATGTTGTCTGGATGGGCGAAGGTGGGTTAGGAGGGGAGATAACCCCTCTGGTGGCAGTCGTTAAAGGAGTGTGAGGAATACTGGAGGAAGTAGAAACATTTTCTTCCATAACTGCCTGTAATACTATCTGATGCTCATAAGGTGTTACCCTTGGAGGGAAAACTTGTACCAAAATTGGCACCAAAAATTCAGTGATCGAAAGGTTGGCTGGCCCGAGGGATTCCGCTCCAAATTCAAAAACAATAGGTTTCTATGGATTCGAGTAATATCTTCTCGGAGAAAGATCGGGCACAATTTCCTGTGGCCCGGTCGTTTTGTATGACCCTTGTTGTAGGCCCTGAAGCCTTCACTACCAGTAGATCTCTTGATATTACACTTTGTGAAAATATCAATGAAATAGTAAGGATTTAACTAACGTTTAAAACCAAGAACAAACTAGAAAGATTCCTACAATATAAACCAAGAAAACCACTATCTAGCTGGAAGAATAGTTACGCCAACCAACACTAGAGAAACTTACAGGTGCAAGTGCAACTCGAACATGGAAGCACCCTTCGGTTATACTCTATAAAGTGTGATCTAACATATGCCATAGGTACCAAGGTATACCCTCCCAGTTACTTACGTAAGTCCCTAGAATAAAGAAAACTAAGTTGTCAACTCGTGAACAGTCACCAGGTGGGTACAGTCAACAGTCAGGTGTGTTAGCACTCTGTAAATTTCCTAGAGGTTGAAAAAATAAGAAATCTACAAAGGTAACCTTAACCAACCACTTTTAAAGCTTGGATCTAGCCCTTCCAGCTTCAGAGAGGGATCTCTCTATAAGATTTAGCTTTGTTTGAAGGATATTAGGCTAGGTAAAGGCACAAGTTTTGTTTTGTTGTAAAAGGTTTTTTAAAGTTGGTTGAGACAAATTACACATCCATTGGGCTATGGGGTCTGTAATTGATAAAATCCAAGGTGCAACCAGAAACGCTGAAGAGATATTTCACAAGGAGAGATAACAAGCTCACTGGATATTTAATAATTTACGTGATGGACAGAAGAAAAGATAAGGAAAATAACCCAATTAACAAGCACTTAAGAATCTTTTAATTGAAGATATTTAGAAGATCAACATTAAAATCTATAGAATCGGAAACAGGGTATTAGAGATAAATCCTGCAACATAACGCTATTCGTACAGATTAGTTATAGAAAAACAAGATGATCACAGAGCAAGAAAACATTTAACTAAGAAAATCACATCACCAGTGAAACATGCACAAGAATCCTGTAAAATGCCCCTTCTTTATTAATGGTGGATCTCGTCAAAAATGTTACATCTCGATAACAATCGGGTGTGCAAGACAACAACCCCCAATACATTGAAAAATCAAGTATTTATAAGTCAAAATACAAACGTTCCTGTCATAACTGATCAGGACGTGTCCATCCTATTTTTAGCATAACTGACTTAACTAATCGAAACTGTTTTGATGACTAGGTGTAACTGTTTGCTGAACTCTTGGGTAGGCCGTTGGTGAGGCGACTTCGCAACCTCCTCTGACTGGACCGATGACTGGATCGTAACAGCTCATCTGCTACTCTAGAAAATCGCACAGTTCCTCCCATCTGATATGACCTGGCACGGTGATTTTAAGAAGTCACCTGTACACTTCGTCCATATCCGTGTACTTAGCAAAAGTGGGCTTGACGACGAATATGTGTTTGATTTCATGTTGGATATCAATATCCAACTGCAGGGCTTCTATGAATGCTTTTCCCGTGATACTCCCTTGTACCCCTGCAAACTTGGAAACAGATGCTTCAGCCAACTTCTTCTTATAATCGGGAAGCATCATCAGTTTATCATTGATGACCTTCATG
>JZKD02S1044520.1:578138-592420 GCA_000966675.3 Picea glauca | reverse complement strand
GGAGACAAAGTGAACATCATCAGAATTCATAATTTGCCTGATATATTCCAATGCAAAAACTCTTACCGGTATATATCTCGGAAGCTTGTATGGTGCCAACTCGCACCCGTAGACTCGGATCTCAGAGTGATTCTAGTACAAGTACCAGTCTCCTGTCTTTGCATTTTCTGAGAGGTGTAGAACTCTCCAGACTTCGTCATTCACTTGTGGCTCAGGCACGCGAGTCAACATACTTACCATAGGGTGGTAAAACTGATCAATGAATTCTGCGAAGTTGTATTCGGCAAAATTGCGCTTTAGAAGAGACATCCACGCTATGACTGGATGTGGCTTCCCGTCGCCGTCCATCTTTTGCATCGAGAAATTGAATTTGTCTTCTTTGAAGTAGACGAACATGTAAGCTAGGATGGACGAGTACCTGAACATGCCTTACGTGGAAAAATTTACGAGTTGTTCATGGATGTTATGGGCCAATAAGGTGTTGTAATCGAATTGGGTGGTTGGTTGTTCATCATTCGAAAAGATAGAGAGAAAACCAAGGATGGGTTCGTCTACCCACTGATCAGAATAGTACCCGAGCAGGGTGCACAGTGAGGAAATAATCTGATTTCCTTTTTTGGAAAACAAAGAGGAAGGATATGGGGGATTTGTGGTCGGGAGTGGAGCGGAAGTGGGGAGGAAAAGCTCCACGATTTGAGCTCTCTGTGGGAAGGTCATTTTTTGGTAGAGCTTAGTTAGGATCTCGAGGTTGAATGGGGAGGCGGATTCTGGGCGAGTTATCTGCATCATTTGGTCGATATCCTCTGGGGTAATGAAGAAAAGGACGTCCCCAGAGGAAGAAACAATAGCTTTTTGTTCTGGGACGTAGTGAGCTTGGCACTTGAGTGCAAACTCGGGGAAATGATGAATTTGTGGGAACAAATAGAGGTGCAGATTGGATTCCCAGAGCCCAATCTCGTCACCCTCGTCTAAGAAAACTTCCCGGAGCCATGATTGTAGGTACGAGAAATCAAAACTGCATACGGTGTCCGCTATCAGGCGGTCCTTGTCTACCAGAGGGATTTTATCAAGATCGACCGGAGGAGGAACGAACAAATTCTCTTCCTCTTCAGCTGGCTTCGTTTTAGACACCATCTCAGCTACTGTACCTGCAACAAACACGTTAGTGGGGTCTACTGGTGGTGGAGGAAAACGTCGGGGAAGCAATGGAGATATGGTAGATAAGTTCTCTGGTGCGAGGGATGTGTTCTGGCGCGAGTGATGAATAACAAATAAAAAATAGGTACAATGGTGTTTTATTCAAAACTGGGTCGGTCGGACGCGGGAAAATGGTCAGCATTACAACGGACAAATCATCCCGCTATTAATGTGCAACGGGCCACTTGGGGTGAGGTGGCAGATGATGGTGACCAAAGTATACGGACGACTGATGTGGAGGCTTGTGATTGGGGGTAGGAGTCGCCAAAGGGGCAGTTCATGAGTGAAGGGTGGTATGGCGCTGACACCGTGGACTGACAGTAGTAATGGGATGGAACTTCGACCCGGGGGCAGGTGGGGAAAGAGGTGATAGTGGAGGATGACGTCTAGGGGTGAGGGGATGTCAGGAAGTAGGCGGGGGATTTGACCTCTGGACCACTAGAGAAGTGCCATGTGTAACGAGGGGCTCACCGGAGGAATATTCATTCTGGACCCCCCCCCCTTTAATTAAAGACAGAACACCAAGGGGGGTCCGGAATCAATTACGAACCATTGATCTGCGCGCTCGTCTGATGGCCATCCAGATCTGTGCGCTTTTTAATATCAATTCAGGACCGCCCCCCTCCATTAAAAGCAGAACGGACGGGGGGGTCCAAAATCCAATGTGGGCCGCCGATCTGAGCGCTGGGTTAAGAGCCGTCCTGATCTGCGCCCGATTTATAACCAATTCCGGACCCCCCCCCTCCATTAAAGGCAGAACGGGCAGGGGGTTCCGGAATCCAATATGAGTCGTGGATTCGTGCGCCCCTGTCATGACCGTCCAGATCTGCGCAAGTGTTATCGCCGATTTCGGACCCCCCCCCCTCCATTAAAAGCAGAACACTAAGGGGGGCCCGGAATCAAATGTGGGCCGTTGATGTAATCATCGTGATCCAGACCATTGAGAAGTGAATGAGACACAGGTAGGGGGTGGAAAATGTCATACGTAGGAAAACTTAGGATAAGGACATTCTCATGGGTTTTCTCAGGACATTTCTCATATACACCACCAAGGGGACATCATTTCAATTACAATTAGGCATTGGAGTCATAGGGTAACCTCTTTATTGATCTGGCATTGTTTAGGCAAGGCAGGCGAGGCAATTAAGTTGCATCCTAACCTACTATCATAAGGCACTCAACCCGGATTACACAGTTGGGTTAAAAATTTATTCTTTCTAGGGGCTATCTGATCAGGATTAGATGGTCTGATCAGATGTATTCACTAATTCTAACCTAGGGTCTATCTGATCACGATTAGATGGTCTGATCAGATGTATTCACTAATTCTAACCTAGGGGCTATCTGACCAGGATTAGATGGTCTGATCAAATGTATTCACTAATTCTAACCTAGGGGCTATCTGATCAAGATTAGATGGTCTGATCAGATGTATTCACTAACCTATCAACATTGAAAATTTAAAATAACTTGGTCATGTTTGAACGGTATGACCAAGTTTCTATTATTTCATGGGGATTTTGTTTCCATTCTTTTATGCCCTCTTTTCTTTTCTTTTTATTTTTCTTTCTTTTTTCTTTTTCTTTCTTTTCTCTTTTCTTTCCACAATTTATTTGAAGAAATGAAATATCATTTGTCAGCAAGATCACCAGATATAGAACAAATCCAAGTCATAAGTTGATTCCTATAATTTATGGGGTGATAACAAGGTGGACCGTAATGAGCAGGATAACAAGTCTGAAACATACCGAGGGTATCGAAAGCAAGTGGTCCAGAAGAAAACTGATGATCTCAAATGAATTCGAGCTCCACCAATCTCCATAGGAAAATGCGAGCGATAGTATCCCACGACAGATCCTCAATATGCATTCCCCACTATGCTTAGTCCATCTTTGGAGGGGTGATCTCCATTACCTTTCCTCACGTGCCCTCATTTTTAACCCCTTTGTTAGAGGGGGGCCCCAGATGAATTTCATGTCTCTGGACCTTTACACTCCCTAGCTCTGACTCCAATGTTTTTTTATAAGCTTTGAAGAGTTTCCTCTTCAACGTGATTCAAGGCTCTACCCTAAATTAGTTGATTGACCCTACAAATTTAAAAGTCTAATTAATTTTAAATTTAGCGTTCATTTTAAATGGCTTGTTTTAACTCAAAGGATATTGCAGTGAAACTAGTGATGTGTATGAGAGATGAAAAGAGGAGGAATAAATGAAACTGAAAGAAAAATTACTTCTAGTGAAAAATAAAGATTCACAACTAGCTCTTTGTAGCCAACTTTTTCATAACTAACTTTTTTCAAGATCTTTAAAAAGAAGGCCTAAAACCAAATTTTTCTTGACTACGAGCTACTTATGTTCTAAGAAATCAATAAAGAACTTTAAAAAATGAACTCTTTTTCCTTTCAAGTAAAAAAACTAACTCCAACTACTTTACCAAACTAAGAAAGAAAAATCTTTTTCTTTTTTTTTGAAAATGTTTCAAATAGGAAAAACTTGAAATAAATTTGTTTTCTCTTTTCTTTAAATCAAATTAAAGGGGGGGAATAAAATGCAAGACAAGACTGAAAATGTCCTTTGGATTGAGAGTCACTAAAGACACCAAACAGGTTGATCAAAAACTCAAAGACTCGCCTAAAACCCTTTCATAAATAAACACGAGAAATCTTTCAAAAAGACAAGGAAACTGACATCTAAGCCAAGCTATGATTGTAAAAACAAAGACACTGAACTCTGTCAAGAAACCCTGAGAAGCAAAACCTCAATCAGGAAAGAGGCTGGCTGCCTCTTTTTCAAAAATAGTTTCTTGAACTAGGTACGCTACTATTGTTTCAGCATCCTACATATGTACGTGGGTTATTTACTAGATAGGACGCGTATGTACATCGGTTGTCCCACTGTAGGGCGCGTACACCTATGTAATTTCTCAAAAAAGAAGTAAAAAAGACAGACTGACAGGGCAAGGAGAACTGGTATGGTACCAACAAGTGACCATAATCCCTTAAAAGACTCAACAAAATCAACAAAAAATTGAAAGGTACAAAAACCAATCAAACACCCAAAAAATCCCCTAAAACCCTAGAGGCCTCCCCAATATAGTCGCTAGTTCTGTTAGTGGGAAAAAGCCCCCTATGGCTACACCAGGGTTTACAATGTAGTCATATCAATAACTGTTTAAAAGTCTCCTACTTCTCTAACTACCCCAAACATACCCCAAACTCATACAAGAAAAGAAAAATGAGAAGGATGGGGTAATTGTACCTCTACTCTATGTCCAGTGATGATTCTCTCGCACTTGAAAGATTCATTGAATGCATGCCTCCTCCCAAGGTTGGACTACATTCAAATACATACAAACATAAATCTACAATAATTCAATTCATACATAAATTAGGGTTATACGTTAGAATATTAAAACATAAATCATTAGAAACATTCAACACGTCGTGATTTGGGACAGGAAAAGTACTTCTTTTATTGATAATACAATGATCACTTACAACCAAAGCTGACTACTGCTCCATGAACCTAGTCTGGGCTCCTCGTCACGAAGCTCCAAGTTCACCTTTGTATGGCTTCTCCTCTCAACCTTCTTCTTGGGAAGTAAAATGGGTTTCTAATGGAGGAAGGAAGGAAAATTGGGAATTCTAAGGCAATTCTTACAAAAGGGATGAAATTACGTGGGGCAAGGAGGGGATGTGAAACGGGAAGACTTTCACCATTCTTATGACTAGATGTAGAATGGTACACCAACACCTCCTTTTATATGATAAAATGATGGTAAACTACCCAATATTAGTTGGGAAACTACCCAATATCTAGTAATCTCAATGAATTCCTTGCAACTTTTGTAAGTATACGTGGGATGTAGTGGTGCAACATGCATACGTACATGGGGTGTAGTGGTGTATCAAGCATATGTACGTGGGAAGTATTGGTGCAGGGCACTTACATCTTCAAAATTTTTTTTTTTTAAAAGAGCAACTCAGTGATGGCTTGGCAAAAAATGCAAGTAAGGGGGCCAAATTCCAGGTATGCATGTGTAGAGAAATTTACGGTTATAACACCAATCTTAGACATTGTTTTAATTGAAAGGAAATGAAGGGAATACAGGTTCTAAAACTGTTTCCAAGTCTCTAGAATTCTTTCACGACAGTCCGCTCATAAAATTGCTAAGATTCAACCATCAATTTTTCAAAGAGTTTTAAGTGGGTTCTTTTGGGTATGTCGAAGTTCGCTGAAGAAGATATTGCATTCGGGTTCCCGATTGAAGCTTCCAGGAAATTTTTTATGGATCAAATGGTTGACTTAGTATTGAGGAGAGCTATTAGTAAATGATACCATACTAGAATTTATACAAAAGGGCTTCGAACCCTGGGTGCCAAAATTAGCAAAGGAAAATGTTCAACAAAAGTTCTAATAGAAAAAGGGGCTTGATTGTACAAGGTTGGTTGTCAAGTCATAAAAGAATTTGGTTTCCCTCTTATTTACGTAGACACTCTTTGAATAATAAGAGCATTATGGTGAAATCTCGATGGTGGTGTTGCTATGCAGAATTATGCCTGTTAAGTTTGAAGAGACAGATATTGAAGCTTCAATCTACAAAAATTGTAGAACTCAGTGTTGATGGGAGTGGATTCGTTAGCTTGCGAAAGATGCATATCTAGAAACCATGATGTTTTTCGACCCATATCCATCCTTTTTGTTGAAACATAGGAATTTAAGAAGTGACGAAAGAACAAAATTTTTGGTGGAATTCATTTTAATGGAACCTTGTATTAATGTTGAAGTTAGGTGCATCATGGCTTAGTTAAATTGCAATTCTAAAAATTTATGTACAGTCCGAGAACACTAAAATTTCTATAGTTTAGAATCAAGTATGAATATATTGCAACTGTTCAACATCACATTTGGAAATGGTAAAAATAAATCATTTCTTCAACAACTACTAACTGAAACCACAATTTCATTTACATCCAGATAAATGAATTCATTTTCAATAATCCACTATCTATTCACAGGGTGAAATGGGAACTACTATCAATATCATAATTATAAAATGAGTATCGTAATCAACGAAGGTGGGCTGGATGATGCTCCCAAGCAACTGACATTCCCACCTTTCTCCCTCTTGCTAATTGTTGAGACATCACCAATACCACCCAACTAATGCTAGGGGTACTCTTCTTCCCCCTGATCCCCTCGGGCCGCAAAGGGGCCACACACACACAAAACCAGAAACCTCTAGCTCCCATTTTTCCTCAAAAGGTAGAGCCGCCACTCTCTCTCAAGATGGGTATCCCAACTCTCATAAGTAAAACCAGTAAAACATTTTGCAGCATAACCTTTCCCATAACCAGTCAACTTTTTCTCTCAACTCAAACATTTGTTTTATATAATTTTCCCACATTTGCACAATTAATTCTCTTTTTAATTAAAATAATTTAGAATTATCTCCCCCATAAACTTGTCACCCTTTCCCCAATATGCACAATTAAATCAACATTTTATTTTAATAAAAATCAATTTCCCTAACCCATCCTAAAAGCACTATGTAAATCACTCCTAGTTGTCTCTTTATTCCCTTTATTTCCAATTAATGACTAACACCTTTCTAAAACTGAGTTGAGTTAAACTAGGAATCTTCTCCTAGTTACACTAGTGTTAACTATACTCTAGATTATTTTCTATGCATACCCATTCCTTTATCTTTATTCCATTCTTACCTTAAATTCCAATTTGGTAATTACTTGCACATATGTGTATTAAATCAATCTTTAGATTTATTTTTTTTACCTTGAATTCTTAAATTGATTTACTTCATCCCCTCATAATTAATTTATAAATTTACTTTTTATTATTCTTACTAGATTAGACTTAGGCTTAATTAAACTTTTAATTGCAAAGGCTTAGACTCTTATAGGGATTATGATTAATAATTTCATTCTTTAATTAATTAATTAATTCGGTAGTGCTCAATATTTTACAAGGTTTAACATTCGCTCAAATTTTTCTAGGCCACCTAGATTAATTAACTCAACTTTTATTTACGCGATGTGCCCTTCAATATGCACTCCATGCTCCAAGGGTGCCACTCACCTTTAATTAAATTTTTAATTACATGACATGCCCTTCAAGACACACTCCGTGCTCCAAGGGTGCCACTTACCTTTGACTGGTTTTGGTAGTTGTCCAACCCCTGGAGTCAACACTCCATTCAAGCGACCTTGTGAGTGACTAAGGGATTCTAAGGAATAAGAACCATGATTTATTGTGCACCCCTTAGAAATATTCATGAGCGACTGTCTCAGTCTTCCCTCACGATGTTGTGGATCTCTCGAACTAGGTAATCGTTAACCTATAATTCGAGCCATGATAGGAGTGCTAGTAAGATGTGTCAGGCATGATGCCACACCTCTCCCTCAATATTTGGTTTCTTTGCATGGCCCCTTTACTCCTTATGTGAGTCATATTAGCAAGCATTTTTCAGCCTATATTCAATAACTAAACATTGTCGATGATCCATAAACAACATCATAATATAACCAATCATATATGAGATATGCATAATGAAATACTCAAACCAATACAATCCACTCCTTCAGTTAATACGGAGCCCAAGCGGGTCCATTGATACCATCAACATCCTTAATATGTCAAATCTCTTTCACACTCATGGGAAACTCGTCAATAACATATGCGAACACATAGATATCAAAACAACATAAATCGTAATCCATCAACATCACCATAAGAATCCATAATCGAAACAGACAACCATATACTAAAAACGGATCACTTGCACGTAAGTCTCCTAAAAGAATATGTCAATAACATGTTCTCACAAGAGAGGGATGTTACATACACCCCCTCTTGTATTAAACTTCATCCCAAACTTGTACAATATATAAATGTAGTAAATGAAGCATCTGCCAAGATCTATATGTCTAACTATCAAATAAATATGGAAACTGCTGCCATGAGTTCCAAATAAAGCATCTTTATTTGTGAGTGCACCCTCGTCTGACACCTACAAATGTCAATCACATGTGTAGGATCACTAACATAATGTCTCAAAATAGATACATGAAAAATATCATGCATACACCTCAAATAATTAGGCAAGGCTAGTCGATAGGTGACAGGCCCCTTCCTTTCGACAACTTCAAAGGGTCCCTCAAACCTAGGAGAGAGTTTAGCACCCTTTTTGAAATTGATTGAACTCTTGTGTGGTTTCACCCACAAGAAAACTCAATCACCAACCTCATATGTACAGTCAACACGATGTGCATCAACATAACTTTTCTGTCGATCGTGCGCTTCTTTAATCCTTTTTCTTATCGTTTTCTTTTTTTTTTCCATTTCTTGGATTGCTTCTGGTCCTACCAGGACCCTATCCTCAAGTCAATCCCAGATCAATGACATCTGACATAGTCTCCTATAAAGAAACTCAAATGGTGCCATCTTAATGGTACTTTTATAGCTGTTGTTGGACGCAAACTATACCAGTGAAAAGAACTCTTCCCAATGCTTTTGTTGGTTCATCACGTACATACGCAACATATATTCCAATATTTGGTTTGTTATTTCTTTCTTGTCATCTGTCTCATTTTGATATTCTATACTAAGGTTCAGTTGTGTCCCCAAGTCCTCTTGGAAACTAGTCCAAAAACATCCTGTAAACATTCAACCTCTATTGGATATGATCCTTTTAGGCACACCATGTAATATCACAACCTCCCTGATAAAAACTCTAGCTATGTCTGGCACCCGATACATCATGTGCATAGGAATAAAATGTGCACTCTTCATCAGTGTGTCAACTACCACGGAAATCAAGTCGTACCTCCTTGCCGTCAATGACAATCCAACAATAAATTGCATCAAAATGGCCTTCCATTTCGATTTTGGAATAGCATGTGGTTGTAGTAATCATGTACCTTCACTTGCTGACATTATAGACACCTCGCTATGTATCTAACTATGTATTCCTTCATTCATTTCCATAAGAATAAGGGCTAAGGTATGCCCTCATATTCGTGACTCTTGGATGAGCCATGTACATTTATGTATGCGCTTCACAGAAGATTACACTTCTCAATTCGTCGTTAGGCGGTACATAAATCCGGTTATTATACCTCATCAATCTGTAGTTATCCAATGTATATCCTTCAAACTTTGGTACCAACATGGTGTCTTGTCCGATATTTTCCTTAACCTCTTTATACCAGTCATCGTTGACTTCTTTAGTTAGAATATTTTATCGAAGATTTGTCTAAAGTGGTATCACTGAAAATAATCATGGTCTCTGACTAAACAAATCTTCCACTATGTCCATTGTTCCTTTTATGTAAGTAATCTCAAAATTGTATTCACTAAGAAATTTTGACCAACGCCTTTGTCGCATGTTGAAGTTACTTTGCGTAAAAACGTTGTCTGTTTTTAGTTTGAATTTTCATTCAATTAGGTAGTGTCTCCACACTCTCAAGTCATACACAATGGCCAATAACTCCAAATAATGCATCACGTACTTCTCCTCATTCTTTCTTAATTTCCTTTAGATGGAAGCAATCACTCGACCGTCTTGCGTCAAGACTCGGCCTAATCCTTCCTTGGATGTATCTATGCATACGAAGAAGTCCTCTTCCATGTCAAGAAATTTTAGTATCGGTGTTATCGTAAACAAATCCTTGAGCCTTCGAAATGATTTCACGCATTTCTTGGTCCATACAAACTTCTTGTTTTTCTTTTGCAATTATGTGATCAAATTTGCTATCTTTGAAAAACCTTCAACGCACCGTCGGTAATATCTTTCTTAGTCCATAAAGGTATATACTTTTGGTACATTCATTGGCATAGGACATTCCATAATGGCATCTACCTTCGTTGGATCCACAACGATGCCTTCATCGGAGATAACATGCCTTAAATAATGAATCCTCGATTGATAAAAAGAACATTTGGACAGTTTCCCATATAATTTGTTTTCTCATAAACACTATAGTATCAAGCACAAATGTTGGTCATGTTCTTCCATTGTCCAATAATATATCAATATGTAGTCAATGAATACTTAAACAAATTGGTCCAAGTATTCACAGAACACCCCATTCATCAAGCTCATGAATACCCCTGGGGCATTTGTTAGTTTGAATGGTAAATCAATAAACTCATAATGTTCAACCCTCATCTTGAATGCATTCTTATGAATATATTTCTATTTAATTTGTAACTGGTGATAACCTCATCTCGAGTCGATATTTGAAAACATGATCATGCCTGTCATTTGATCAAACAATTTTTTTATTCTTGGCAACAGATACTAGTTCTTGATCGTAGCCTTGATCAATTGACAGTAATAATTACAGAGTCTCTGTGACCCATCCTTCTTTCTTATGGAAATAACAGGCATGCCCCAAGGTGACACACATGGATGTATAATTCCTAGGTCCAATAACTTCTTCATTTGTGTCTTCAATTCCTGTAACTTAGGTGTCAACATCTGATAAGTTGTTCTTGCTATCGGTTTAATTACAAGTTTCAATTTGATGGTAAATTTGATCTCTCTTTTGAGAGGAAAAACTGGTAAATACTCAGGGAACACGTCTTCGAACTCCCGTACTACCAGAAGGTTTTCTAATCCTTCCACTAATCCCTTATCGCTCATCACTAATATTGGATATATCTTGCATCCTTTGCATATGCTCTTTTGTAGTTGCAAGGAAGAATGAATCTCAAGGACACTCCCTGCTTTCTTCCTACAAACACTCTTCTCTGTCCCACCTCATTGGTCAAACTTAACCCTTCATCTTATAGTTGAGGATCGCATCATGCGATTCCAACCAGTCCCTCCTGGTCATGATGTCATAAGATCCTAATATCGTGACCAAAGTTTTTCCTTTGTTACAAACTTCCCAAGTTAATGTGACAGTTCCTATCCCTTCCTCAAATCTTCTGGTTTGCACTCGATGTCATTTCTCTGTATCTAGTCTCACCTTCTTGACCTCCTTTACCTTAATTATTTTTAGCGCTGCACCATAAATAAATATCTTTGTAGCATCGAGATCTAGAAAAATACTAAAATTTTGGTTAGTGATGGTACTTGACGTTGTTTGTCCAGTCAGTCTTGTAGGAGTCCTTCCCTGTCCCCCAATGGTTATCTCTTTTCCAACTATGAGGGCCTTCTGGATTGCATCGTGCAACTTATGAAGCATTAGGATCCTCACCTTTACATGAATGATGATGTTAAGGATGAACACAACTTGTTTACCTTTAGCTTCTCAGTGTTCAGATGTGGAGCATACCTAAGCATCTCCATGAATCGGGCCTCTGACTCGAGCATCGTACGACTACCATGTTTTAAGGCAATGAACTCATTAAGCTGGTGCTCGATGAATTCCTATGATAAATACCTCTCTTAGAACCATTCCTTGAAGAGTTCCCATGACACATCTTCGACGACCATGTTCAGTTGAGGTAGGAGCATCTTCCATCATAGAAGATTGCTCCCCCTTTGGTCCAGATAGCATTATGCAAAAATCATGTTGGAGGTGTAGTCGTGAAGTGAAAATCACATCGCCATGCTCTCCAACCATGCCTCAGCGTCTAAGTCGTTCGTCACATCCACGAACTCGGAAAACTTAACCTTCTCAGGTTCTCTATGAATTCCACCATTTCCAGTTGAAGCACATTGTGAACCCTCATTAGGCACAGGCTCCCTGACCTCATCTTTAACTAGTCGGTTACTAAAGGCCTCTGACATCCTCATGAAGGACCTCATCAATCTGACCACATCTCCAACAACAATATTCTCTTGTCCAATGACTTTTTCTTCTCCTTGGTGGTTATACCCCTCTGGTGTGGATGTGACTGGAGGTGTCACAACTCTTCCCCTAGCACCATGTTGCTACCTCCAGGATGTCCTTTAACCATGATTACCATATGGATGAATTTAAATTTTAATTAGCGATAAGTTATTAACCAAGTGTTTAATACATTGGAAGGCAAAATGATTCCCAATTCACATGGTTGAACCTGCTTTGATGCCATATGTAACATCCAAAGTTGTTACGACAACAAATGAAGTATGAAAGGTGATTTTTTTTTAGGGGGCGTTAGGAAAAAGAATCATGACAACATAATTTTTAGCAACGCTTAATCAACACAACATCATAGTTAAAGAATTACAATCAACACGTCATCGAAATAAAAAATGACACAAGGCCAACACACTAACATAAATAACAGCGACACAAGTTCAATGCATAAAAATAGATAACAATGACCCCAGTTCGACGCATAAACATAAATAGCGACACAATTAGACACCTCACAATCAACTAAAGCCAAAACTAAATAATGATCAGCCATAAACTGAATATTAAAAATGACTACCCACCCAACCTATCCGGCATGGTTAGGACCTCCAGGACACATAAGCAATGTTGAAGCCCATGATTCATCCGACTGATTTTGACCATTTAAGGTCTCATGGCTGACGTTTTTTTTCTAAGGAATAAGGAGGTGTCTAGATCCCACTAATGCAATCATTCGAAAACAACTAGATCAATCAATCAACCTCACTTATCAATTAATCATGGCATAAGAGTAATACAATTAATAAACCAAACAACATCAATATTATTTAGTGGCGTAAGAGAATCTAATTACTAAAACAATCGTACATCAATATTATTTAGTGGCGCAAGAGAATCTAATTACTAAAACATATGTCAACAAATTGACGCCCATACCACCTACGCTACAATCCAACCATAGTCCTACTGCATTGACACTATCAATTAAATTGATGCAATTTCGCCTATGAAACCATCCATCCATCGTCCAACTACAAACACATATTGAAAATTGACGTAAATAGCCATCTATGAAGCATTCCAAATACATAACATGCATCATTTTATTTGAGACAATTAGCCATCTACGAAGCATTCCAACTACAATAACATGTATCATTTTATTTGAAGGAATTAGCCATCTTAGAATCATTCCAACTACAATAACATGTATCATTTTATTTGATGCAATTATCCATCTCAGAGTATTCCAACTACAATAGCATGTATCATTTTAATTTACACAACTATCCATCTAAGAGCATTCCAACTATAATAACACGCATCATTTTATTTGACGCAATTAGCCGTCTAAGAAGCATTCCAACTACAATAACATGTATCATTTTATTTGACACAATTATCCATGTAAGATAATTCCAAACACAATAACATACAATAATATTTCAGCTGAACAAATATTATTTCGGCTGAAAGACAAATTTTTAACGGAAACCGTCAAAAAATAATGGTTTTCAAGGTTTTTGGTTGAAAAAAACTTCTTTCAGCCGAAAGCGTTTTGAGCAAATTCTGTCGCTCGGAAAAAATGAAAAGACACGTCGTATAGTTTCATTTCATGTCAAATCATATAAATATGCTTTCAGTCGAACACATTTAACACAATTCATCGGATGGACGGGTAGATATGAGCTCAGGGATAGAGATTTCAAAGCATTTCTATCACTGATTGAAACTGTATTATTTTCTTTCTTTATTTATTCCCTCTGTTCCATAGGCTTAATCAGAGGATCGATATCGATACATGATGGTTTTCTAGATCACCTAAACAAAGTTTTGAATCATATTTTTGGTTTTTGTTGAATAAGGTAATTGATGTTTGTTCAAGTTTTTATTAGAATAACAATTTATATGTTGAAAGATAAATGTTGAGCATTTTTTCAAGGTGAAGTTTTTGTTGAACATACCTTTTACAGATAACTATAAAATTCATGGGAAACAAAATTTTGCGCAAGAGAAAAATTGATCGCACTCAAGATGATACTCGTCAAAACGAACAAAGGAAAGAGCATTATTGGAGAAAGAAACGAGAACGTGCAAATATTGAAGAAATAAAAGATGATAATGTCAATAGAGATTTTCAATGAGAATAAGTTCAACTAGGTATGCATTCACATATGATGATCGAGAACCCAACACACATTGGAACTGTATTCAGAAAGTACAGAATTCAAATTTAAAATATTGTAAATAATATAATTGATTGTAATTACA
>JZKD02S1044520.1:558998-578088 GCA_000966675.3 Picea glauca | reverse complement strand
GTATTCAGAAAGTACAGAATTCAAATTTAAAATATTGTAAATAATATAATTGATTGTAATTACAATTTGATGTTTTTCAAAAAACATAAATAGATTTGTCTCATAATGTCAAAGACATTGAAACTGAAATTGAAGTAGAAGGCGTTGAAACCAAAATTGAAGAAGAAGACGTTAAAACTGAAATTGAAGAAGAAGACAAATCACCTATAGGTATGCACATAAATTTAGATAATACAAGATGAACACTCAAGTATATATAGTTTAGTGAATTTGTGTTCGGGTTATGTTTTTTAATATAAAATTTAAATTGAAATATGCAAGAGAATCTATCAACATTAATGATGAAATATTAGAAAATGTTGATACTCACAAATTTGGGAAGAAAAAAGCTAAGCATTATATAAGATATCAAACTAAGAATATGTATAATACGTTTTCCAAAGATGAATCGGTAATAGTAAAAGATCAACTTTTACTTTGTCTAATGAAGTCAAGAAAGTTAAAAGAAGCTACATCATTATTGGGCATTCAAAAGTCGACAATGGATACAAAGGTGAAACAAAATGTCTTTAACAATATAACTAGTGTATTAAAAGATTTTGGAAAATCTTGAAAAGAAGATGTCCATGTTGCACGTAGAGCGATACAAACAACAGTTGTTTCATCTAGCAATATAAAATATTTTTTGACACGACACATGGGAAAAATGATGGGAACGTCAAGAAAAACAATGCAAAAACATAGAAAATTTCTATTGCAAATAGATGTAAATGATGAATTGGCTTGTTGGACAACGATTTCTAGACAACCCTACAAAGATAGACTTGCAGAAAATGTTAAAGAATTGGCCAGTGATTGTTGGTTGGAATAATCTTGTGTTTAACCACATACAAGGAATGTGTTGCAACGAAGAATAGAATGAAAACAATATGAAGAACATCCAAAACATATATTTCCAATGACACAAATAGAGTTATTCAATAATTTCAAAGAAGAGCACAAAGAAGTTAAAATTTTCATCAATACATTTGTGCAACAAAAACCATGGTTTGTTATACCCATCACTATTCGTGACACTTGATGTTTTCATTATCATGTGGAATTTGAGTTGTATTACAACACATTTTTGGATTTTGGTAAAAAAATTATGGCCAAGTTCACCTCCTCCCACATTCCGTGTTTTTATATCTAAAATTCTATGTGAAAGAGAAGATGATGATTTATTTTACAAAAAAAAATGTGTTGGTGGAAATAAATGTGATCGTTGTGGAAATCTAAGTTTGTTTCATTTAAAGTATCATATTGATATGAATGATAAATCATTTTCTAATATAAGAGTCAATTGGAAGAGATATGAATATATCAACATCACGGCTCCACATTCTTCAAATGTTATTTCCAAAACGATTGATTTGAAGGTAGATAAAATTTGTGTGATATATGTTTTTAAGAATTTTGAGGAAGAAATCTATAAATACACCAAGCATTCACATAAATCTCGATGGAAATATCTATAATTCAAACAATCCCATGAAGTGTTTCCACCAGGGACAATTTTGTCTGTAGTTTATTTTGCAGAGAATTACACATTCGCTGCACAAAAAGAAATATAGAGTGAATATTATCATTCTGATCAAGTCACGATATTTTTTCACGTTCTATATAGACATTATCAACGGAGTCTTGATAACATAGAAAGCACCAATGGTAATTGACATGTTATTAAAGAATATCACTTTTATATAAGTGTTGATCAAGCACACGACACACATTGTGTACAACATTGTTTTCATAAATTTTATGATTCATTGAAAGAATGTGAAATCAGATTCAATCGACATTGGATATGGTTAGATGGGTGTACGGGTCAATTCAAATATTCACAATAATTCTATTGGTCATGTCATTTTCATAAAAAATTAAACATTACACATTGTTGGAATTTTTTTTAGATTGGTCATGGAAAAGGAGAGCACGACACTATAGGGGCATGTATAAAACAAGCACTTCAAAGGTATCAGATGAACTCTCATGCCGATTGATTTGAATACGTTGAACAATTTGTTGAATGGTGCAAAATGACACTAAGACATGAATATAATCCATAAAGGGATGTGCACAGGTATGTCTATATATAAATGTTACACATGTACACAGGATATTTTTATTTGAACATGTTCAAATTTATATTAAAATTTCAATCATTTTCTTGAGAGATTTCAAGTTAACAAGTTCTTGTCTTGTGAAAGTTTTTTTTGTATGTTGGTATCCAAGATGTAAATAGATCAATCTGATATGACGCCAGTATAATACCTGGGACACAAAAAATACATTCAGTTAAAACAAAACATTTTCAAAATGTGTTTGCATTTGATAGAAGAAATGAGTCTTGCTTTTATTTAGTTTTCATAGAGGACACATAATCCATAGATATTTGCGAAAATGAAAATGCAGGATATGTTAAATCTTAGAGACATACCAAACTTAATGTAAAAGGGAAAATGCCACTTGCAAGAACAGAGGATATGGAATCAAATGAGAATTTTATTTTTATTACTATTTCACCAATCAAGGAAGAGTTTGTAAAGAACCTCCTCGTTACGACAACAAGCCTCACATAACAAGTGCAAATTTTATATTTTATTTTTTTTATTTTTTTTTGTGTCTGTAGGAAGGTAATAACGACATTATACTCAACATCACAACATGACGACAAACACCACACATGCATCTCACACAACAACAACATAACGACCAAGCATAAAATCACATCAAGCACCTGAAAGCAATGTACAACATTCAACCGACAAAGAATAAGAATGACTACCCACCCGTCCTACCCTACAATGGTTAGGACCTACATGACACATAAGCAACGCTCAAGCCCAGGTTTCCATCGATTTTGACCATTTAAGGTCTTAGGGCTGGCGATTGTTTTGAGGAACAAGGAGGTGTCTACATCCCACCCCAAACAAGAAGTCCAAGATGGCAAAGATACATGACAACATCAAGATCATCCCTCACACCTCGTTCCACTAAAATCAAAATTTTATAAATCCTTCAAGAATATTTAAAGTCGACCTTATAAAGTATTTTACATAAAGTAGGCATTGAAATATTTTATTATGACCATATTGAAAACAATGTTATTTTATATAAAGTAGCATATTATACACACTTACACTCTGAATTGTTACAATAATGGAGTCCAATGAAGGAATTATCTAATGAAGGTATAACCTTGACTACTTACTTCCAATAAAATCCAATCTTATAAGTTTTTCAAAAATATTTAAAAAGTAATTTACTGAACATAAAAATTGGCATATCTTTAATACAATCTAATGATAAATGTAACTTTGAAATCTAGCTTATAATAAAAATCCAATCTTATAAATCTTGAAGAATATTTTAAAGATACTCTGATTAAACATTCTACTTAATATGAACCTTGAATTATGTTATTAATAGCTCACATTGAAACTATATTATTTATTACAATGATATTTTTATATACAAGTAAACTCTAAAAACACTATAATAAAAGAATCTATTAAAAATGATTTCCATTAAAACTACAACTGTTACTACTAACTTCTAAATAAAAAACCAATCTTATTTTCAAGGTGTTATGCTAAAACCGTTAACCAACCATTATCAAGCAATAATTCGCATAAAGGCAAGACGCCCAGGTGTACAGATTCTGTCCAAAAATTAGCAAGACGCATGGTGGGTACGATTGTCTAAAAATTTAAGGTTCATATATAAATTTAGTGCCATTGCAATAATTGTCATTTACTAATTTACGACAATTCCAAAACTGGCATTAATGATTTACTGCAATTCAAACTGTCATTTTGAACTGTCATTTCATCTATCATTAAATAATTTATGGCCATTTCAACTGTCACCAAATAAAATTTATGTGAGTTAAAATTATGGAAACATATATTTCGGAAATATCACTGCATTGAAAACTATCTACAGTGTCTACTCAGGCATAACCAAAAATACCACCATGAGTGTCAAAGGCTAAGTCTACACATAGGAACCTTAAATGAAATTATTCTTCATTCCAAATGTATCCTGGAATGAAGCTACAGAACGTTACCATTTAAATCCGGGAACGTTGTCAAGTATCAAAGATACGCTGGGTCAAAAGAATAAGGTTATTGTTTTCTGCTGACATCGTTGGGAAAAGACAAGTCCATTAAAGCCAGCTAAATTCATTTTGCTGGTTAGTTTCACAATGGCAGGTACCCTATTAGTTATTGCAGTCTAAAAACACGTTGTACACAAATACTAAGGATGGCTTGTTTATACATATCACACAAGGGTTGTCAATTAATTAAGTTACGGTGAGAACCTCATGAAGTCGCCACACAACATTGACAGCGTTAACTTGCTTACATTAAGGTTATAGCCATTTTAGAAACTTTGCATAACAGACATCCATGTAAAAATAGCCTCCATACTCGCATGTACACACTCAGCATGGTAAATCGTAGCCCAACACGCGGCCAAGGGAAAACAAAAAGAAGGTATGTAACTCGAATTGAAGCAGGCAAAAAAATGTAAAAACATAGGTAGGTGAAAGTAGTAAAGACTCAGGAAGACATTAGATAACCTTATCAATACTGAGCAGCTTGGCCCCTCAAATAAATTCATTGTCAGTTCTATGGGTGCGTTGTGCAAAAAAACCCCAAATTATATGCCTATAATTTTGAAAGAAAAGAGTTATATGCTCATGCTATCCCATTCACAATGTCGAGTTTTAAGCACTCAATAGCTAAGGAAGCCCATGGATTTAATGCAAGGTTGGTTAGCAAAAATCACAGTTAATCCATAAAAGAACGCTGGGATTACCATAAAAGAAACGCGGAGAAAAATTCATTACAACAATCACATAGTTACCAATGAAGAGGAAAGCTTATTACAGCCATTACCCAATCGCTGAATTAAAATTAAATTTTACAAGTCGTAGATTATAGTTGAGCTATAAGTTTGCGGAGTTTACAACCAAATTTACTGAGGTTAAAACATCCAAACAATATAATGCGATGAGATTGACCATTCATTAAACGCCCATAAGTAAAACTTTTATTAACCAATACACCCTGGAAGTCTAGAATGAAAGGCGTATAGCTTTGTATAGCACCGGGCAATCGAAAAAACTAACCAAAAATTAAATACGAAGGGTTGGTTGTGCATAATCACCCCCAAGTCAATGAAGTGAAACCGATGGAGGGGAAATCACTAGGCAGAAACAAGATATAAAAATGTCGAGTTGAAAGAAGACTTTGGCATCAATCAAACTTTGTAGGGTTAGATAAACGCATCAGGGCACAAGACCACAATCAACCAAGAATAACAACAGTGGTATACGGATGATGGGATCATCCTTCGCTCATCATCCTCACACATAAAAGCAGGACGTTGAGATCCATAGGTCTTTTAACGCTAAGGCGACGACCGTAGATCAGGCTCCTGGCCGACTGCTCAGGTGAGGACTGAGGAGCTAGAGATGAAGACAACAACAAATATGGTCACAATCAACACCACAGGGCAGTCACAACATGAGTGAAAATGAAGGCCATGGGAGTCAACAACCATTGAGCCAGGCCAAGGAAAGTTTTAGTCATCAAATTAAAAAAAACATCAGTTTACTTCTCCATTAGATAAGAAAATCGAAGCATAAGTGCTAATATATTATACCATACAAAATGACAAGAGAATATCGTTGCTTGATCGCCCACTTTGAATAACGCACCGCATGCTTCGTGCAAATCCCGCTCGCCGAACGTCGAGACTTCACTGGTACCTCCCAACCAATGTTATGGGTACTCTTCTTCACCCTTAGCCCCCTGAGCCACAAAGGAGCCACACACTCACTATCCAAAGATTTTGTCTAGCACCCAGCTCGCCTCGCAAGGTCGAGCTATCACTCCTCACTGAGTTGGGTATCCCAACTCCCACAAGTTAAATCATTCAAGTGAATATTTCTGCAGCGTAACGTTACGAAAACAGAAGATGATCCTTCCTCCTTCTCCTTCCCTCATTATATAGAATTTTGCACATCCCCTCTTTCCTAAAATCTCATTTAATTAAAGTTTTCAAAATAAATTCCTAAAAATTCTTCTCCGTACAAGTGTCACCCATCCCCTTCATTCCTCTATTATTTAATTTCTTTAATTTATTAATTATCTTATTTCCCTCGCCCACCTAGAGTTACTCCTAGAATCACTCCTAGGTGTCCCCAAATTCCCTTACAGGTTTCAAAGGCTTCCCCTATTATGAAATTTCTAATTCAGTTTAAAATTAGAAAGATCTTAAACGGTAGATTCTTTACTAAGTTGACTTTCTGCTTTTTCCCTTAAGTTCCCATTTTTCCCTTTTTATGTGACCTTTTTTCCCTAGTTTCCTATTTTTTTTATTTTCCCTCTTTCCCCTTTTTACTTAGAACTCAAAAAGGCAGGTGTGAAAATTAACCCCTTTTTCCCTTTTCTTATTTAATTAGTATATTTTAATCTATTAAGGTAATAAAACAGTTAATTCCCTTTTTAAATTTTAATCCAACATGATTTTTTTTTGAAACATTTTATTTCTTACTCCCCTCATGTTATAAGATTTAATGAAGATCATGATTATTATTTAAGTTGTTTTTATTTTACTTATTATTATTTTATTTTATTTATTTTATTTATTATTTTTTTTAATGGTTGATAAAATTTTACCCCTAGCGTAAATTAGACTTAGAACTTAAATTTTGTATTGGGCAACATTTAATTAGGGAAATTGTTTTTAAAAATACTTAACTCGTTATTCGTCCTAAGGCCATCTAGGTTCATTTATTTATCAACAACAATGCGACGTGCCCTTCAGGACGCACTAGGTGCTCCAAGGATGCCACTCGCCTTATCTATTCCCTTGCGTGATGTGCCCTTCAGGATGCAATACGTGCTCCAAGGGTGCCACTCGCCTCTTGACTGACTTGGTAGAAATCAATAACCCTTGGAGTCAACAATCCGCCAGGTGAACTTGTGGGAGGCTGAGGGATTCTAAGGAATAAGGCCCCCAACTTATTGCGCACTTCTTAGAATCATCGTGAGTGACTGTCACAGTCTACCCTCATGACATCGTGGGTCCTCTCAAACTAGGTAATTGTTAACCTACAGTTTGAGCCACGACGAGAGTGCTAGTAGGCTGTGGCAGGGTTGTTGTCCACACCTCTCCCTCAACATCTCTAGTAGGTGTGTGTGACCCCTTTACTCCATATGTGAGTCTGGTCAGCAAGCTATCGTCATCCTGCATCATCAACAATCATGTCAGAACATATCCATATCATACCATCTAATCAGATGCACTAAAATCATTCTAAAAACAATCAAACCCCAATGGTACACTCCCTGACTCAATCAGGAGTCCAAGGGTTCCATCAATGCCTCTGCATCCTCGAGGTCCAAAATTTTGCACACTCCGTAAACCGAGTCAATAACACGTGTCTATATCAATGTAATAAAATAACATGCCATCAACCCATAACGCCTCATAATCAAAATCAAAAGTTTTAATAGCATAATAATCCAGATCACTTGCGAGCAAGTGTCCTAAAAGAAATAGTTCGCTCAGTGTGCTAGAGAGGGATGTTACATACACCCCCTCTTGGTCTAAACTTCATCCCAAAGTTTCACAGTATAAATGAAAAAATAAAGTGTATCACAGGATTAGATGTCTATCTATCAGACAAACATGGAAACTTTTCGCGCATATCATATGCATCCTCCTAGGTCGTCGAGTGTGGACTATAATTGTCCCACTGGACGTGGATCTGATCTATCGTTTGACGTCGTATCTATCGAATGCGATGATATAAGATGCAGACCAACTCAGCCATGAGCGCTCCCTCATCCGATACCTGTAAGGAACTCATGTCAATAACATGTGTAGGATTACTAATATAATGTCTCAAAAAAAATACATGAAAAACATCATGCATATGCCTCAAAGAATCAGGAAAGGCTAGTTGATAGGCCATGGGCCCCTTTCTCTCCACAATCTCGAAAGGTCCCATAAACCTAGGAGAGATTTTATCTCCCTTCCCAAAATTGATCAAACTCTTATGCAGTTTAACCCGCAAGAAGACTCGATCGCCGACCTCGTAACTACGGTCGACACAACGCGCATCGGCATAAATCTTTTGTTGATCTTGAGCTTATTTAATCCTTTGTCTTATTGTTTTCATTTGCTCTTCCATTTCATGGATTGCTTCAAGTCCCACCAGGACACTAGCCTCGAGTCGATCCCAAATCAAAGGCATCTGACACGGTCGCCCATAAAGAAACTTGAAGGGTGCCATTTTAATGGTGCTCTGGTAATTGTTGTTGTAAGCTAATTCTACTAGTGGAAATAATTCTTCCCAATTCTTTTGTTGGTCCATTACATATGTGCGCAAAATGTCCTCCAAGGTTTGGTTTGTTCGTTCAATCTGCTCGTTAGTCTCCGGGAGATACGCAATACTAAAGTTAAGCTGGGTTCCCAAGGAATCTTGGAAACTCATCCAAAATCGTCCAGTAAACATCGATCCTCTATCAGATATAATCCTCTTAGGCATGCCATGCAACTTCACAATCTCACTGATGAAAAATTTAACTATGTCAGGTCCTGATATGTCATACACACAGGAATAAAGTGAGCACTCTTCGTCAGAGTGTCTACTACTATGAAAATAGAGTCATGTCTCCTTGCCATTAGTGGAAATGCTACAATAAAATCCAATGAAATAACCTCCCATTTCGATTCCGGTATAGCATGTGGTTGTAGTAATCCTGCTGGGTGTCTATGTTTAGCCTTTACCTTCTGACATTCTAGACATTTGGCCACATAGTTGACTATATATGCCTTCATTCCCTTCTAGAAGAATAAGGGTTTAAGGTTTGCACTCATCTTTTTGACTCACGGGTGAGCCGTGTAAACTGATCTACGAGCCTTGCTGAGGATCAACATCCTCAACTTGTTGTTTGGTGGTACGTAGATCTGAGTTTTAAACCTCAATAATCTGTCACTATCAAACGAAAGTCCTGCAAATCGTGGTACCATCATTGTGTTTTGTTCGATAAAACCCTCGACCTATTTGTACCAGTCATCGTCACACTATAAATTTAGAATCTTTTTAGGTAGATTCATCTGAAGAGGCAACACTGAAAAGATGCGTGGTCTCCGACTCAATGCATCTGCCACTCGGTTCACTATTCCTTTTATGTAAGAAATCTCAAATTTGTACTCGCTAAGCAATTTCGACCAACGCCATTGTCACGCATTCAGGTCGCTTTGCGTAAATATGTGTTGTAGTCCACAATGGTCAGTCTTTAGTTCAAATTTTCATCCAACCAGGTAGTGTCTTCAAACCTTCAAGGCATATACAATGGATAACAACTCCAAATCATGCATCGTGTAGTTCTCCTCATGCCTTCTCAGTTTCCTCGAAATGTAAGTGATCACTCGTCCATCTTGCATCAAGACTTTGCCTAAGCCTTTCTTGGATGCGTCAGTGCATACCAAGAAGTCTGTGTCCATGTCAGGGACCTTTAGTATCGGTTTTGTTGTCAACAACTCCTTGAGCCTCTGAAATGGTTCCGTGCATTTCTCGGTCCAAACAAACTTCTTGTTTTTCTTTTGCAATTTTGTGATCGGATTTGTTATATTTGAAAACCCCTCGATGAATCGTCGATAGTATCCTGCTAAACCAATGAAGCTACACACTTCCAAGACATTCGTCGGTGTAGACCATTCCATAATAGCCTTGACCTTGGCTAGATCCATGACGATGCCTTTGCCGTAGATGACGTGCCCTAAGTAGTGAATCTTTGATTGATAAAATGAGCATTTGGACAACTTCCCATATAGTTTGTTCTCTTGCAGACACTGTAGTACCAAGCACAAGTGATCATCATGCTTCTTCATAGTCCGAGAGTAGAAAAAAATATCATCAATGAATACTTGGATGAAGTTGTCCAAGTACTCGCGGAACACCCCATTCATCAAACTCATAAATACCCCTGGGACGTTTGTCAGTCCAAACGGTAAAATAATAAACTCGTAATGTCCAAACCTCATCTTAAAGGCGGTCTTAGGGACGTCATCCTCCTTGATCCGTAACTGGTGATACCCTGATCGCAAATCGATCTTGGAGAACACCGTCGTGCCCTTCATTTGATCAAACAGATCATCAATCCTTGGCAACGGATATTGATTCTTGATCGTAGCCTTGTTCAATTGACGGTAGTCAATGCAAAGCCTCTGCGACCCATCCTTCTTTCGTATGAAAATAGCAGGTGCACCCCATGGTGACATGCTTGGACATATCAGTCCCAGGTCGAACAACTCCTTCAGTTGCATTTTCAACTCTTGTAACTCCGGGGTCGACATCTGATAAGGCCTTCTTTCTATCAGTTCAGTCCTCGGTTTTAGGTCTATGGTAAACTCCAATTCCCTCTCTGACGGCATCCCAGGTATCTCCTCCAGGAATATGTCCGCAAACTCTCTCACCACCGGAAGGTGTTCTAAACCTTCTGCTACTCGCTTCTCGTTTAACGCAAGGATCTCATAAAGCTTTCACCCCTTGCACATGCTCTTCCAAAGTTGCAAGGAAGAGATGAACCTCAGGGAAGATTCTTGGTTCCGACCAACAATCACACGTCTTTGTCCCTCATCATCGACCAAGCTCAACCATTTTGTCTTGCAGTTGAGTATCGCCTCATGAGATTCCAACCAATCCATACCAATCATGACATCATAAGATCCTAGGATCGTGACGTACAGGTTGGCCCTTGTGACAAAATCTCCCAGGTTAAGGACACAGCTCGTAACCTTTCCTCCAACCTTCTGTTTAGCTCCCGAATCCATCTCTATGAAGCTAAACTCATCCTATTCAACCTCCTTTACCTTAATCCTTTATAGCACTGCACCAGAAATGAAACTCTCAGTAGCACCGGGATCTATCAAAATACTAAGGGTTTGGTCAGCGACGGTACGTGTTGTCTCAAGCACAATTGATTGATGCTCTTCCTAGCAAATATTCACTTCTGCATGAATCTGATGGGCCTTGACCATATCTCCCATGGCAATGGGTCTGGCTTATCCAAACGCTCTGGTCCTCTCCATAGGGCAGTCGCGCTAGAAGTGTGGCTCCCCACACATCCAACACCCCTTATTCGGCCTAGTAGTCCTAGTACCCGAAGTATAAGATAACGAACCATCAGCCTGGAATCCTGGTTTGTTCTACTGAACAGGCCTAAAATGTTGTTGTTGCGGGCGATGTTGTTGTTGATGTTGTGGTACCCGATAAGGTGTCCACTACTGAGGCATCGGTTTTAGGGGTGTAGTGAAAGTGGATCCCCTCTAGAAGCCACGATATCTCGGTGTATGTCTGGCTAGTGTCTGATGTTGTTGTACTCTAGATGACACTTGTCCCGTTGGTCTCGTTGGATTTCTAGTTTGACCCCCACTGATAAGCTCCTCCTCTGATATGAGGGCCTTCTAGACGACATCATGCAAAGTTTAAGGCATCAAAATCCTAACCTTCACACACAGGCTTCCATTAAGGCCGAACACGAACCTGTTGACCTTAAGTTTCTCAGTGTTAAGGTACAAAGCATACCAGACTAGCTCCATAAAATGGGCCTCATACTCGGGCACTGCATGACCTCCCTGTTGTAAGGCGTTGAACTCATTGAGATGAAACTCAATGAATTCCTCTGAAATGTACCTCTCTCAGAACCATTCCTCAAACACTTCCCATGACACGTCTTCGACAACCATGTTCAGTTGCGGTAGGAGTGTCTTCCACCATAGAAGAGAACTCCCCTTTAATTGAAAGACCTCCATACGAACCTTCATGTTGGAGGTATAATCGCGAAGTGTGAAGCACATCGCCATGTTCTCCAACCATGCCTCAGTGGCTATGCCATCCAGGGCACCAAAGAACTTGGGAAATTTGACCTTCTTGAGTTCACGGTGAATGCTACTAATACCGACCAGAGCGTGCAATGGAACCTCAGTGGGTGTCGGTGCCCTGGCCTCATCTCTGTCCAAACAGTTGATCAGTGCGTCGAACATGCGCTGAAAAGATCTCATCATTCCGACTACATCAACAAATGTTATCTTCTCCTGTCTGATAACCTTCTCATCTCCCTCGGGGTTAGACACCTTAGGTGTGGATGCTACTGGAGGCGTCGCGCCTTCTCCCCTAGCACCCCGTCGTCTGCCTCCGTGGCATCCTCTAACCATGATTACCTGCAGGAATACAAGTCAAATCGATTAGCAATAGCATAATCAAAACATATCAATGAAAGTCGTGGGTTGAACCTAGCTTTGATACCATATCTAAAGAACCTCCTCTTTACGACAACAAGCCTCACATAACAAGTGCAATTTTTTTTGTTTTTTTTTTGTGTGTGTAGGAACGTAATAACAACATTATACTCAACATCACAACACGATGATGAAAACCACACATAAAACTCACACAACAACAACATAACGACCAAGCATAAACGCACATCAAGCACCTTAAAGCAACGTACAACTTTCAACCGATGAAGAATAAGAATGACTACCCGCCCATCCTACGCTGCAATGGTTAGGACCTCCATGACACATAAGCAACACTCAAGCCTAGGTTTCCATCAATTTTGACCATTTAAGGTCTCAGGGATGGTGACTGTTTTGAGGAACAAGGAGGTGTTTACATCCCACCCCAAACAACAAGTCCAAGCCGGAAAAGCTAAATGACAACATCAAGATCATCTGTGACACCTCGTTCCACTAAAATCAAAATTTTATAAATCCTTCAAGAATATCTAAAGTTGACCTTATAAAGTATTTTAC
This sequence comes from Picea glauca, assembly GCA_000966675.3. NCBI lineage: Eukaryota > Viridiplantae > Streptophyta > Pinopsida > Pinales > Pinaceae > Picea > Picea glauca. Next base: position 565,203 of record JZKD02S1044520.1, on the reverse strand, counting down.
ATAAAGTAGGCATTGAAATATTTGATTACGCCCATATTGAAAACAATGTTATTTTATATAAAGTAGCATATTATACACACTTACACTCTGAATTGTTACAATAATGGAATCCAATGATGGAATAATCTAATGAAGGTATAACTTTGACTACTTTCTTCCAATAAAATCCAATCTTATAAGTTTTTCAAAAATATTTAAAAAGTAATTTACTGAACATAAAAATTGACATATCTTTAATAGAATCTAATGATAATTGTAACTTTGAAATCTAGCTTCTAATAAAAATCCAATCTTATAAATCTTGAAGAATATTTTAAAGATACTTTAATTAAACATTCTACTTAATATGAACCTTGAATTATGTTATTTATAGCCCACATTGAAACTATATTATTTATTACAATGATATTTGTATATACAAGTAAACTCTAAAAACACTATAATAAAATAATCTATTAAAAATGATTTCCATTAAAACTACAACTATTACTACTAACTTCTAAATAAAAACCTAATCTTGTTTTCAAGAAGTTATGCTAAAACCGTTAACCAATCATTATCAAGCAATAATTCACATAAAGGAAAGACGCCCAAGTGTACAGATTCTGTCCAAAAATTAGCAAGATGCACGATAGGTACGGTTGTCTAAAAGTTTAAGGTTCAGATATAAATTTACTGCCATTGCAATAACTGTCCTTTACTAAATTATGACAATTCAAAAACTAGCATTAACGATTTACTACTATTCAAACTGTCATTTTGAATTGTCATTTCATCTATCATTAAATCATTTATGACCATTTCAACTGTCACCAAATACAATTTATGTCAGTTAAAATCCTTGAAACATATATTTTGGAAATATCAGTGCATTGAAAACTATCTACAGTGTCTACTCAGGTATAACCAAAAATAGAACCATGAGTGTCAAAGGCTAAGTCTACAGACATGAACCTTAAATGCAATTATTCTTCATTCCAAATGTATCTTAGAATGAAGCTGCAGAATGTTACCATTTAAATCTGGGAACGCGTTCAAGTATCAAAGATACGCTGGGTCAAAAGAATAAGGTTACTATTTTCTGTTGATGTCGCTGGGAAAAGACAAGTCCATTAAATATGGCTAAATTCATGTTGTTGGTTAGTTACACAATGGAAGGTACCCTATTAGGTATTGCAGTCTAAAAACATTCTGTACACAAATACTAAGGATGGATCATTTATACATATCACACTAGGGCTGTCAATTAATTAAGTTACGGTGAGAACTTCATGAAGTCACCACATAGCATTGATAGCACTAACTTGCTTACATTAAGGCTATAGCCATTTTAGGAACTATGCATAATAGGCATCCATGCAAAAATAGCCGCCATACTCACATGCACACACTCAACATGGTAAATCACAGCCCAACACGCAGCCAAGGGAAAATGAAAAGCAGGTATGTAACTCGAATTGAAGCAGGCAAAAAAATGTAAAAACATAGGTAGGTGAAAATAGTAAAGACTCAGGCAGACATTAGATAACCTTATCAATACTGAGAAGCTCGGCCCCTCAAAGAAATTCGTTGGCATTTCTATGAGTGAACTATGCAACAAATCCCCAAATTATATGCCTGTAATTTTACAAGCAAAGCATCATATGTTCACGCTATCCCATTGACAATGTTGAGTTTTAAGCACTCAACAGGTAAGGAAGCCCACGGATTTATTGTTGGGTTGGTTAGAAAAAATCGCAGTCATTCTGTAATAGAACACTGGGATTACCATAGAAGAAATGCACAGAAAACGTCATTACAACAATCACATAGTTACCAACGCAGAGGAAAGGTTATTATAGCCATTACCTAATTACAATCGCAGAGGTAAAGGTTCTCATCGGTTAAACTGTTTCAAAAGAAGATTACTCAATTGTCGAATTAAAATTTAAGATTACAAGTCATAGATTATAGTTGAGCTATAAGTTCACTGAGTTTACAACAAAATTTACTGAGGTTAAAACATCCAAACAATATAATGCATTGCGATTGAACATTCATTAAATGCCCAGAGGTAAAACTTTTATTAACCAAAACACCCTGGCAGTCTAGAACGAAATGCGTATAGCTTTGTATAACACCGGGAAATCAAAACAACTGATCATAAATTAAATACAAAGGGTTGGCTGTGCATAATCACCCCCAAGTCAATGAAGTGCAGCCGATGGAGGGGCAATCACCAGGCAACAACAAGATATAAAAATGTCGATTTGAAAGAAGACTTCGTCATCAATCAAAATTTGCAAGGTTAGATAAACGCATCAGGGCGCAAGACCACAATCATACAAGAACAACAAAAGAGGTAGACGGATGATGGAATTATCCTTCACTCATCATCCTCACACAGAAAAGAAGGGCATTGAGATCCATAGGTCTTTTAACGCTAAGGCGACGATCGTAGATCAGGCTCTTGGACGACTGCTCAGGCGAGGACTGAGGAGCTACATTCGAATAAAACAACAAATATGGTCATAATCAACACCACAGGGCAGTCACGACATGAGGGAAAACGAAGGCCATGGGAGTCAACAACCATTGAGCCAGGCTAAAGAAAGTTTCAGTCATCAAATTAAAAAAAAACATTAGTTTACTTCTCCATTACATAAATAGATCCAACCATAAGTCCTAATACATTCTACCATACAAAATGACAAGAGCATACCATTGCCTGATTGCCCACTCTGAATGACATCCCACGCGCTCCATGCAACTCCCACTCGTCGACCGTCGAGACTTCATCGGTACCTCCCAACCAATTCTAGGGGTACTCTTCTTTCCCCTTAGCCCCCCGAGTAGCAAAGGGGCCACACACTCACTATCCAAAGATTTTGTCTAGTGCCCAGCTCGCCTTGCAAGGCCGAGCTACCACTCCTCACCGAGATGGGTATCCGAACTCCCACAAGTTAAATCCGTCAAGTGAATATTTCTGCAGTGTAACGTTATGAAAACAAAAGATGATCCTTCCTCCTTCTCCTTCCCTCATTATATAGAATTTCCCACTTCCCCTTTTTCCTAAAATCTCATTTAATTAAAGTTTTTAAAATAAATTCCTAAAAAATCTTCTTCGTACAAGTGTCACCCATCCTCTTCATTCCTCTATTATTTAATTTCTTTAATTTATTAATTATCTTATTTCCCTCACCCACCTAGAGTTACTCCTAGAATCACTCCTAGGTGTCCCCAAATTCCCTTATAGGATTTAAAGGCTTTCCCTATTATGAAATTGCTAATTCAGTTTAAAATTACAAAGCTCTTAAATGGTAGATTCTTTACTAAGTTGACTTTCCGTTTTTTCCCTTAAGTTACCATTTTTCCCTTTTTATTTTACCTCTTTTCCCTAGTTTCCTATTTTTTTTATTTTCCCTCTTTTCCCTTTTTAGTTAGAACTCAAAAAGGAAAGTGTGAAAATTAACCCATTCTTCCCTTTTCTTATTTAATTAGTATATTTTAATCTATTAAAGTAATAAAACAATTAATTCCCTTTTTAAATTTTAATCCAACATGAATTTTTTTTGAAACATTTTATTTCTTACTCCCCTCATGTTACAAGATTTAACGAAGATCATGATTATTATTTAAGTTGTTTTTATTTTACTTATTATTATTTTATTTTATTTTATTTATTTATTATTTTTTTTTAAGGGTAGACAAAATTTTACCCCTAGCGTAATTTAGACATAGAACTTAACTTTTGTACTGGGCGACATTAAATTAGGGAAGTTTTTTTAGAAATACTTAACTCGTTATTCGTCCTAAGTCCATCAAGGTTCATTTATTTATCAACAACAAAGCGACGTGCTCTTCAGGACGCACTAGGTGCTCCAAGGGTGCCACTCGCCTTATCTGTTCCCTTGCGCGATGTGTCCTTCAGGACGCACTACATGCTCCAAGGATGCCACTTGCCTCTTGACTGACGTGGTAGACATCAATAACCCCTGGAGTCAACACTACGCCAGGTGAACTTGTGGGAGACTAAGGGATTCGAAGGAATAAGGCCCTTGCCTTATTGCACGCCATTTAGAATCATCGTGAGCGACTTTCGCAGTCTGCTCTCACGACATCGTGGGTCCTCTCTAACTAGGTAATTGTTAACCTAAAGTTCGAGCCACGGTGGGAGTGCTAGTAGGCTGTGTCAGGTTTGTTGTCCACACCTCTCCCTCAACATCTCTAGTAGTCATGCGTGACCCCATTACTCCATATGTGAGCCTGGTCGGCAAGCTATCATCAGCTTGCATCATCAACAATCATGTCAGAACATATCCATATCATACCATCTAATCATATGCACTAGTATCATAGTAAAAACAATCAAACTCTAATGGTACACTCCCTGACTCGATCCAGAGTCCAAGGGTTCCATCGATGCCGCTGCATCCTCAAGGTCCAAAATCCTGCACACTCCGTAAATCGAGTCAATAGCACCTATCTATAGCAATGCAGTAAAACAACATGTCATCAACCCATAATGCCTCGTAATCAAAATCAAAAGTTTTAATAGCATAATAATCTAGATCACTTGCAAGAAAGTGCCCTCAAAGAAATAGTTTTCTCAGTGTGCCAGAGCGGGATGTTACAGAGTTGGACATCTCTTCTATCCTAGATTTGATAGCATTGACTTCTTTAAGTGGTAATTTTTTTTTTCATTTTTAAAATATTCTAATAACTAAAAACAATTTAAACATCTCTTCCACTTGTTGTAATAACACTTTACTAATAATATCATATATATACCAATATCTCCATTCTAATTATTAAGTTGATTTACATTTAAAATTTGAAATTATTTAGAACCTTCATTTTAATAATTAATTTAATTTTCATGTAAACATCTTTAGAAGTGTTAATCATTAGAATTAAATTGTAATTAATAGATCTCTTCTCTAACAAAGTCAAGGAAATTAATACAACCTTGTCTAAAGTCAAGTGAGTTGAATTGTAATTATTATATCTCTTCTCTAACAAAGTTAAGGAAAGTAATACAACCTTGCCTAAAGTCATGTGAAGACCCTTACAAAAATGTCGGTTTATGTGAATAGTACTAAACCATAGCCTGCAAATTGTTTTCCTAATGTAATTCTATTTCATACATGTTATCTGAGTTGTACAAGGGGTATGTGTTTTTCCTTGGCATGTCTAAAACACAATGCTTGAATGCATACCTCCTCCTTTGAATTCCACATTGGCTACCTTCTTCCAAAATCAAACACAAGTTTTCTAAAATAAAATTGGTAGATCATGAAAATTTCTTCTTTTTAGCGTAGTTCATACCAACATAGGCTTTGCATGTTTAAAGTTTTTTTTACTACCATATATTCTCAAATATGTTTTGTGTAGTTTAACATGTTGTCTACTATCATATATTCCTAAATAGATATGTAATGATACAATCTTGTATGTTTGGTAGTTCAATTTTTTCTTGTCTATCTATTGAATTTGCATATTCTTAAATATATAAACAACAAAACATTCTTGCATTATTGACTTTTCATATTCTTAAATAAATAAATAATAGTTTACATTCTTATATTATTTCACTTTAATTTTTTCTTTTCATTTATTTTGCAGATCTCATATGCCTATCTTTCCTTTAGTTTTTCCTTTAGTTTTTTTTATTAGTTAAGTGCATCTATGTAACCAATTTATTTAACAGATCTCATATGTCTATCTTTAATTTAGTTTTTCCTTTAGTTTTTTTATTAGTTAAGTGCAGATCTATGATCTCATATGCATATCTTTCCTTTAGTTTTTTTTATTAGTTAAGTGCATCTATGTAAACAATTTATTTAGCAGATCTCATATGCCTATCTTTCCTTTAGTTTTTTTTATTGGTTAAGTGCATCTATGTAACCAACAGGGTCATTAGTAACTAGAAAAAAACAAAAAAAAGTCTTTTAATATAAAATTAATCTGCTAAAATTATTCTACCAAAATTATTTGAAGATATGTCAATAGAATCATATTTTTGACAGTCCACAGTGAACATAAAATGAAACATTTAAATTAATATAGCATAAAAGTAATTAAGAGTTTGATGCTTAATTTAATGCATTTTAAAAAAGTGAATATACATAACATTAGTTCATTACTAGTTAACTTTGCCACTTTTTTTCCATCGACTTTGAGAAATCAAATATGAGACAATAAATTGCTATTTTGAATTCCAAAA
>JZKD02S1044520.1:534688-548880 GCA_000966675.3 Picea glauca | reverse complement strand
CAATGCAAAGCCTCCATGATCCGTCCTTCTTTCGTATGAAAATAACTGGTGCACCCCACGGTGACACACTAGGACGTATCAGTCCCAGGTCCAGCAACTCCTTCAGTTTCATTTTAAACTCTTGCAACTCCGGGGTCAACATCCGATAAGGCGTTCTTGCTATCGGTTCAGTGCCCGGTTTTATGTCTATGGTAAACTCCAATTCCCTTTCCCGTGGCATCCCCGGTAACTCCTCTGTAAATACGTCCACAAACTCCTTCACCACCGAAAGGTGTTCTAGACCTTCCACCACTTCCTTTTCGTTTAGCACAAGGATCGCATAAAGCTTGCACGCCTTGCACATACTCTTTCGTAACTGTAAGGAAGAGACGAACGTCAGGGATACTCCCTGGTTCCATCCTACAATCACACGTCTTTTTCCTTCATCATAGACCAAGCTAAACTGTTTCGTCTTACAGTAGAGTATCACCTCATGCGATTCCAACCAATCCATACCAATCACGACGTCATAAGATCCTAATATCGTGACGTAAAAGTTGACCCTCGTGACAAACTCTCGCAGGTTAAGGGCACAGCCTGTAACCTTTCCTCCAACCTTCAGTTTGGCTCCAGAAGCCATCTCTACGAAGCTAAACTTGTTATGTTCGACTGCCTTTACCTTAATCCTTTTTAGCGCTGTACCATAAGTGAAACTCTAAGTAGCACCTATGTCTATCAAAATACTAAGGGTCTGGTCAACGACAATACCTATCGTGTCGAGCACAATCGACTGGTACTCTGCCTGGTGGTTATTTACCGTCATATGAATCCGATGAGCTTTGCCCATATCTCCCACAGTAGTGGGTCTGGCTGATCCTGACACTCTGGTCCTCTCCACAGGACAATTGCGCTGGTAGTGTGGCTACCCAAACGTCCAACACCCCTTATTCGGCCCAGTAGTCCTGGTACCCGGAGAAAAAGATGATGACCCACCGGCCTAGAACCCAGGTCTGTTTTGCTTAATAGGCCTAAACTGCTGCTGCTGCAGGCGACGCTGCTGCTGATGCTGTAGTCCCCAATAAGGTTCCCGCTGCTGAGGCGGAGGTCATAGAGGTGTAGTGAAAGTGGATCCTCTCCGGAAACCACGATATCCCGACGTATGTCTCGCTAGTGTCTGATGCTGCGGTGTACCAGATGAACCCTGCCCTTCTAGTCTCGTTGGAGTCCTAGTCTGACATCCACTCATAAGCTCCTCCTCTGCTATGAGGGCCTTTTGGACAACGTCGTGCAAGGTTTGAGGCATCAAGATCCTAACCTTTCTATGCAGGCTACCGTTAAGGCCAAACACGAACCGATTGACCTTGGGATTCTCAGTGTTAAGGTGCAGAGCATACCGGAGTAGCTCCATAAAATGTGCCTCGTACTCGGGCACTGTACGAACTCCCTGTCGTAATGCGTTGAACTCATTGAGCTGACGCTCGATGAATTCCTCTGAAAGGTACCTCTCTCGGAATCGTTGCTCGAACAGTTCCCATGACACGTCTTTAACGGCCATGTTCAGTTGCAGCAGGAGCATCTTCCACCATAGAAGATCATTCCCCTTCAGTTGAAAGACCGCCATGCGGACCTTCATGTTGTAGGTATAATCGAAAAGTGAGAATCACATCACCATATTCTCTAGCTATGCCTCGGCGGTGGTGCCATCTGGGGCACCAAAGAACTCATGAAATTTAACCTTCTCGAGTTCACAGTGAATGCTACTGGTAATGCCCGGTGCGCGCGGTGGAACCTTAGCAGGTGTCGGCGCCCTGGCCTCGTCTCTGTCCAATCGGTTGATCAGTGCCTCAGACATGCACTAAAAAGATGTCATCATCCCGACCACATCTCCAACTTCTATCTGCTCCTATCCGAGAACCTGTTCACCTCCCTGGGGGTTAGACCCCTCAGGCGTGGATGCTACTGGAGGCTTTATGCCTCCTCCCCTAGCAACCCGTCGTCTGCCTCCGCGATGTCCTCTAACCATGATTACCTGCACGCACACAATCAACTCCATCAACAACAGTATAATCAAATCTAATCATGTCAATGAAATCCGTAGTGAATCCCAAGCCGCGGGTCGAACCGGCTCTGATACCATATGTGACGCACCTCTCATTCGTCACGACGAGAACCTCTTATAACAAGTGAATTTTTATTTTTTTTTCTCTTTTTGTTTTTAAAAGTGTGTGCGTACGTGTACAAAGGGAGCATACACATTTGACTCTGCGTCGCCACTCGACGACGAATAATACGCAACCATGATGAACATAAAAAGACGACAAGGACACAAGATAAATAACTACATGCATAAACAACGATCAACGACAACAAGTAAACCTGACTAACTTCACATCCATCCTACCCTGCAATGGTTAGGACCTCCAAGACACATAAGCAACGCTCAAGCCCAGGTTCCCATTGATTTTAACCATTTAAGGTATCAGGGCTGGCGACTGTTCTGAGGAACATGGAGGTGTCTACATCCCACCCGGCGCAAGAAGACCAAGCACACAATCTTACGACCTAGCACAATATTAATTTAAACAACGGACTACAATCTACAAGAGTACTAAGGCCATTTCATCGTGCTAGTTTAGATCATAAGTTTTCATCAAGGTACCCTCTAATTCTGCAGTGAAGGATCTTATGGTGCAAGTCTGACCTTGACTGGATTTAGCATTCAACAATATAATTAATCATTATACCCGTAAAACATTGTATAGTTTCCAATATCATTTAACGCAGTTACTGTCATTTAGTATACAACCTAAATCAATTTACACAATATCCTAAGATCGTTCAACGCAATCATTAAAAATCCACAGTATCCTTAATGCAATAATCTAAATTTGTAAAACAATGAATCGATAATTATGAATCAACAATTAACGCAACAACGCCAAAATTATAATCTATAATTAGCGCAATATTCTAAAATCATTTGACGCAATAGTATAACATTAACACTAACACAAAATAAACGATGGCAATAATTAAGAATATCTTAATAAGTACCCTTATCTCCAACATAACAACCTGTTACTAGCTCATCCTAACATGTCTAAAAGCAAATTATCAATAAGGTGCAATCTAAACAGTCATAAGCACAATTTTGAATTACAGTGTCAACATAGTACTATCTCAACAATTAGCCCTTCATATTATTATTGTTATAATGATCTATTTTAAGTTCAACAACCAACAATTATGAGCATATATATAACAATATCCTGAGAACTAGATTATGTACCTCTTAACAATCATTACACCAAATTCCTCATCCCACAATATTAATAATACTGATTTATATTTATTAACAATATCCCTTCATTGCTCTAATATAATAATCACTAAAACTTTAACCCATTCTTATACCTACGAGGAAGTCTAAATAAGGTTTCTGTAACATTCATTCACTTCATCTACTCTAACAATAAGGGCCTATACGAAAATAGTTCATGTACAATGTATCAATTTAATGCAATAGTTCATGTACATTCAATTTAATAGTTCATGTTCATAAATCTTAATGCAATGGCATCAATTTAACACTAACCTGCTATCATTAGTTTAAACCAAAATCGAACAAGGCATTTCACAAAAAAGTAGAGAGCGAGGCATAAGGGTACTGACAGCATCCCACCTGGCGTTTATCATGAATCATAACCAGGCGTCAATATTGATTCGTAGGGCGTACGGAAATCACTGGCTGCCAGGAGGATTTTGGGAGAAACTATTATAACCAACATTGAAAAGACGATGGTTAAACCATAAGAGAAACTGAGGTTGATAATGGCCATCCTCCGTGATGACCCTCCAGCGAACATCCACAACACCAATCTATAAACAAGCAAGCAAGACGGACTGTCAACGACGGCTAAGGTTGTCAAGGTTCGGTGTTTGTCTTGAATGGCTCGGACGGAGATATCGCAACACTACAGGCCACTAAAACGGTGCTCTCTTCAAAAATCAGGATAATAAAGCTCATCTGTCGCTGTCAGTCATAACACGCTCAATCTATAAATGCCGTAAACGGCTATCATCCACCATGCGTCGATGAAATCTGACTAGAAAAATGTTTACCAAACTTGTTGCTTCCTCATATTTTGACATGCGCTTGCCAAAAGTTTATTTATCAGTCGCACTAGAGATAGTGGAATCTGTTGGGAAAAGGGGAAACTTTCATAGTCAACAGAATTACAGGGATCAGCGGGATGGACGCACAGGAAGTCGTTGAAGGAGGGCGTGGGTACCAGCGGCCAGCTACAACAACGTTTTTTTTGTTTTTGTTTTTTTCTCTACAACGGTGATCGTTAATCAAAGGGAGCGCAAGTGTAACATCACCTGGTCATTACCTGGAAAACGCAAAAGGGGACAATGGTTAAAAGTAGAAGGAACCCAACCACCACCATTGATACCAGAAATTTTGCAAGGGAAAAAGGGATAGTTGGCATCGGAAGGAAGGATTCGGCATCGTGGTGAATGGTTGTTGGCGTTCAACCATCTATACTCCCAATTCCATTTCCTTAACCACAGTTGAGTTACGGGTTTCCTAGCAAAGCTGCACAGAAAGATTCGACAGCGACTAGAAAATGGGGCAGTCACTTAGGTAAGAAGGGCAAGGTAGGAGAAACCTCTCAAGTCTTACGGTTAAATACCGCCGGGAGAAGGAGAAACCTTGGTTCAGACCAGGTTATGGGCGGAACAGATCGATACAGTTTCAACTGTTCCTATCACTCAACAGCCAATGGAATCAGCAGTTCCATATACCTGGACCGTGCGACATGGTAAGGGATTACCACAACATTGTTTCTCCAACCTGTACATCCAACCTAAAAAAAAATTCAGATAATTTAACTCAGAAACTGAATTAGACAATTAATCTCAGTCAAAACAGACATAAGAGTTATGTCAAAAATCGAGTATGGCAGAAGATCGAGTTTCGAATCAACCGTACACAATTACAACGCAGAAATCACACCAATACACTTAAATTCAGTGATGATTCCTAACGCGAGGTTGTTCAATCTGTAGCGGAGAGGTGAGTAAAACGTAGGGTGGAATCACAGGGAGCGCATTAAGCACAGAGCTGAGCTAGACTAGAAACATTTAACGGAGAGTCAACAAGAAATTTCTTAGGAATTATAACAGCAGAAATATTTTCATCATCTCACAAATATCGGAAACTTCATTAACCTAGGTAAATTGTAATGCATTCTAATCTACTAAAAAAAATTCATCCCCATCAACCATCATCATAAGAATTCATAAACAACTTAAACAATTCCCCTTTTTTTTTATCAAACAACGCACTTGCGTACCTGTGAATGGTAGACAATAACTCGAAGATGCTATCCCACGTTGGTGCTTCATGCCGCTCCCACTCGTTGACCGTCGAGACCTCACCGATACCTCCCAGCCAATCGCTAGGGGTACTCTGCTTCACCCTTAGCCCCTCAAGCCACAAAGGGGCCACACAAATCCATATGGTACGTCTAGCTTCCTAGCTCGGCTCGCAAGGCCGAGCTACCACTCCTATCCAAGCTGGAAAATCCCAACTCCCCACAAGTAATCAGTCAAGTCACAATTCCGGCAGCGTAACGTTATGCTAACAGTCGATTCCTTTCTTCCTCATCTCCCTTCTTTTTTATAGAGTTTTGAGACCCACCAACTTTGCTAATTCACATTTTAAATTAAGTTTCAATAAAATATTCTAAATATTCTCCATCGCACAAGTGTCGTCCATCCCCCTCTTTTCTCCAATAAATATTTTTTTTAAATTTATTAATTGTCTCAAATCCCTCACCCACCTAGAGTCGCTCCTAAATTTACTCCCAGGTGTTCCTAGATCCCCTTACATGTTTTAAATACTTTCCTAAAATAAATGTTACTAAATTAGCTCAGATTAGTAGGTTCTTAATTGTAGATTCCTTACTATGTTGACCTTGCTTTTTACCATAACTTCTCGTCTTTCCTTTATTAATTTTCCTCCATTACTTAGTTTCCTAATTCTTATTATTCCCTTCTTTCCCCTTTTTAATAAAGCCCAAAATGGCAGTTGTGTTATTAAATCTTTCCCTTTTATTATTAATTTAATATCTTTGTACTTCCACAAGTTAATGAATAATTTCTTCTTTGAAATTTTTAAATCCACTATTTTTAATTAAATTCTTACTCTCTTCATTTACCCCAACAATTTTATGAAGACTAAACTATTACTTAAGTGGGTTTTTGTTTAAATTTTTATTTTTATTTTTAGTGTCTTTTTTCTTAAGGTTAGACTAAAATTTTACCCTGAGAAGTTTTAGACTTAGGACTTAGATTCTGAACTAGGCAACGTTTAATTAGGGAAGTAGTGTAAGAATTTCTTAATGTGGTAAATGTCTTAGGGACATCTAGGTTTGTTGCTTCATCAACATCAATGCGACGTGCCCTTCAGGACGCACCACGTGCTCCAAGGGTGTCATTTTCCAACTTATGTTTCTTTTGCGCGACGTGCCCTTCAGGATGCACCATGTGCTCCAAGGGTGCCACTCGCCAACTTGTGTTTCTTTTGTGCGACGTGCCCTTCAGGATGCACCATGTGCTCCAAGGGTGCCACTCGCCAACTTGACTTATTGGTAGACATCTATAACCCTTGGAGTCAACACTCCACCAGATGAACTTGTGGGAGACTAAGGGCTCTAAGGAATAAGTCCCCCGCCTTATTGCGTGCCCTTCAGAATCATCATGAGAAACTGTCACAGTCTTCCCTCATAGAATCATGGATCCTCTCAAACTAGGTAATCGTTAACCTACAGTTTGAGCCATGGCGGGAGTGTTAGTAGGCTGTGGTAGGGATGTTTTCCACACCTCTCCCTGAACCTCTCTAGAAATCATGTGTGGCCCCTTTAATTCATATGTGAGTCTGGTCGGCAAGATATCATCATCCTGCATCATCAACAATCGTGTCAGAACATGTCAACATCATATCATCAAATCAATGAAATATCACAGTAAATAAATCAACCCAAATAGCACACTCCCTGACTCAATCCGGAGTCCAAGGGGGTTCCACTGATGCCTCTGCATCCTCAAGGTCCAAAACCATGCACACTCAATAAAACTAAGTCAAAGCACCTGTCTACGTCAAAGCAGTAAAACATCATGTCATCTATCATAACACATCATAATCAAGGATAAATGTTTTAACATCATAAAAGTCCAGATCACTTGCGAGCAAGTGTCCTGAAAGAATAAGTTTTCTCAGTGCGCCAGAGCGGGATGTTACATACACCCCCGCTTGGTCTAAACTTCATCCTGAAGTTTCTCAGTATAAATGCCGAAATAAAGTACCACAGTATCATAAGTCTATTTATCAAACAAAAATGGGAACTGCTGGCGCATATCATATGCGTCCTCCCAGGTCGCCGAGTGCGAACTATAGCTATCCCACTGGACCTTGACCTGATCTACCGTTCGACGTCATAATTATCAAACGCGATGATATAGTATGTAGACTGGCTCAGCCGTGAGCGCTCCCTCATCCGATACCTGCAAGGAACTCAAGTCAATGACATGTGTAGGATTACTAATATAATGTCTCAAAACAGATACATGAAAAACATTGAGCATATGCCTGAAATAATCAGGCAAGGCTAGTCGATAGGCCACGGGCCCCTTTCTCTCCACAATCTCGAAAGGTCCCACGAACCTACGAGAGAGTTTAGCTCCCCTTCCAAACTTGATCGAACTCTTATGCGGTTTAACCCGCAATAAGACTCGATCGTCGACCTCGTAACTACAGTCGAATCGATGCGCATCGACATAACTCTTCTGTCGATCCTGCGCTTCTTTAATCCTTTGTCTTATGGTTTACATTTTCTCTTCCATTTCTTGGATCACTTATGATCCCACCAGGACCCTATCCTCAAGCCAATCCCAACTCAAGGGTGTCCAACACGGTCACCCATAAAGAAACTCAAAAGGTGCCATCTTAATGGTGCTCTGGTAACTGTTGTTGTAAGTGAACTCTACTAGAGGCAAGAATTCCTCCCAACGCTTTTGTTGGTCCATCACGTACATGTGCAACATGTCTTCCAAGGTTTGGTTCGTTCGGTCAGTCTGTTCGTCAGTCTTTGGGTGATACACAGTAATAAAATTAAGTTGGGTTCCCAAGGGATCTTGGAAACTCGTCCAAAATAGTCTAGTAAACACCGATCCTCGATCGGATATAATCTTTTTTGGCATGCCATGCAGCCTCACAATCTCACTCACGAAAACTCTCGCTATGTAAGGTGCCTGATACATCGTACGCACAAGAATAAAGTGATTACTCTTCGTCATAGTGTCTACTACTACAAAAATTGAGTCGTGTCTCCTTGCCATCAGTGGGAATCCAACAATAAAATCCATCGAAATAAATTCCCATTTCGATTCCGGAATGGCATGTGGTTGAAGTAATCCTGTTGGGTGTCTATGTTCAACCTTTACCTGCTAACACTTTAGACATCTAGCCACAAAGTTGACTATTTCGGCCTTCATTCCCTTCCAGAAGAATAAGGGTTTAAGGTCTGCCCTCATCTTCATAACTCTCGGGTGAGCCATGTAAACTTCTCTATAAGCCTCGCTCAGGATCAACATCCTCAACTCGTCATTTGGCGGTACATAAATCCAACTTCTAAACCTCAATAACCCATCGCTATCAAATGAAAATCCCTCGTATCGTGGTACCATCATGGTGTTTTGTCTGATAAAACCCTTGACCTCTTTGTACCAATCATCATCACGTTGTAAAGTGAGAATCTTCTCACATAGATCCATCTGAAGAGGCAACACCGAAAAGATGCATGGCCTCCGACTCAAAGAATCTGCCACTCGTTTCACCGTTCCCTTTATGTAAGTAATCTCAAAGTCGTACTCGCTAAGCAATTCCGACCAATGTCGTTGTCGCGCGTTCAGGTCGCTTTGCGTAAAAATGTGTTGTAGTCCATAATGATCAGTCTTTAATTCAAATTTTTGTCCAACAAGGTAGTGTCTCCAAACCTTCAAGGCATATACGATGGCTAATAACTCCATGTTGCGCGTCGCGTAGTTCTCCTCATGCCTTCTCAGCTTCCTTGAAATGTAAGCAATCACTCGTCCGTCTTGCATCAAGACTCCGCCTAAACCTTCCTTGGACGTGTCGGTGCATACCAAGAAGTCTGTGTCCATGTCAGGGAACTTTAGTATCAACATTGTGGTCAACAAATCTTTAAGCCTTCGAAAATCTTCCACGCATTTCTTGGTCCAAACAAACTTCTTGTTTTTCTTCTGCAATTCCGTGATCGGATTTTCTATCTTCGAAAATCCCTCGACAAATGGTCGATAGTATCCTGCTAAATCCATAAAACTACGCACTTTTGTGACATTCATCCGCACAGGCCATTCCATAATAGCCTCAACCTTGGCTGGATCCACGACGATACCTTCGTCGGAGATGACATGCCCTAAGTAGTGAATCCTTGATTGCTAAAAAGAGCATTTGGACAATTTCCCATACAATTTGTGCTCTCATAGACACTGTATTACCAAGCGCAAGTGCTCGTCATGCTCCTTTATCGTCTGAGAGTAGATCAAGATATCATCAATGAATACTTGGATGAACTTGTCCAAGTACTCGCAGAACACCCCGTTCATCAAAATCATGAATACCCCTGGGGCGTTTGTCAGTCCAAACGGTAAAACAATAAACTCGTAATGTCTAAAACTCATCTTAAAGGCGGTCTTAGGGATGTCATCCTCCTTGATCCACAACTGGTGATACCCTGATCGTAAATCGATCTTGGAGAACATCGTCACACCCTTCATTTGATCGAACAGATCATCAATTCGTGGTAAGGGATACTGATTCTTGATTGTAGCCTTGTTCAGTTGACGGTAGTCAATGCAAAGCCTCCATGATCCGTCCTTATTTTGTATGAAAATAACTGGTGCACCCCACGGTGACACACTAGGACGTATCAGTCCCAGGTCCAACAACTCCTTCAGTTGCATTTTCAACTCTTGAAACTCCGGGGTCAACATCCGATAAGGCGTTCTTGCTATCGGTTCGGTGCCCAGTTTTATGTCTATGGTAAACTCCAATTCCCTTTCCAGTGGCATCCCTGGTAACTCCTCTGGAAATACGTCCGCAAACTCGTTCACCACCAGAAGGTGTTCTAGACATTCTGCCACTCCCTTTTCGTTTAGCGCAAGGATCACATAAAGATTGCACCCCTTGCACATACTCTTCCGTAACTGTAAGGAAGAGACGAACCTCAGGGATAATCCCTGGTTCCGTCCTACAATCACACGTCTCTGTCCTTCATAATAGACCAAGCTAAATCGTTTCGTCTTACAGTAGAGTATCACCTCATGTGATTCCAACCAATCCATACCAATCACAACGTCATAAGATCCTAAGATCGTGACGTACAAGTTGACCCTCGTGACAAACTCTCCCAGGTTAAGGGCACAACCTGTAACCTTTCCTCCAACCTTCAGTTTGGCTCCAAAATCCATCTCTACGAAGCTAAACTTGTTCTGTTCAACCGCCTTTACCTTAATCCTTTTTAGCGCTGTACCAAAAATTAAACTCTAAGTAGCACGTGGGTCTATCAAAATACTAAGGGTCTGGTCAACGACAGTACCTGTCGTCTCGAGCACAATCGACTGGTGCTCTCCTTGGCGGTTATTTACTGCTGTATGAATCCGATGGGCTTTGCTCACATCTCCCACGGTAGTGGGTCTGGCTGATCCTAACACTCTGGTCCTCTCCATAGGATAGTCGCGCTAGTAGTGTGGCTCCCCACACGTCCAACACCCCTTCTTCGGCCCAGTAGTCCTGGTACCCGAAGAAGAAGATGACGACCCACCGGCCTGGAACCCAGGTCTGTTTTGTTGAACAGGCCTAAACTGTTGCTGCTGCAGGCGATGCTGCTGCTGATGCTGTGGTCCCCGATAAGGTGCCCGATGCTGAGGCGGAGGTCGTCGGGGTGTAGTCAAAGTGGATCCTCTCTTGAAACCATGATATCCCGGCGTATGTCGCGCTGGTGTCTGATGTTGCGGTGTACCAGATGAACCCTGCCCTGTTGGTCTCGTTGGAGTCCTAGTCTGACATCCACTGATAATCTCCTCCTCTGCTATGAGGGCCTTTTGGACAACGTCGTGCAAGGTTTGAGGCATCAAGATCCTCACCTTTCTACGCAGGCTACCGTTAAGGCCAAACACGAACCGATTGAACTTGGCCTTCTCAGTGTTATGGTGCAGAGCATACTGGAGTAGCTCCATAAAACGTGCCTCGTACTCGGGCACTCTACGACCTCCCTGTCGTAATGTGTTGAACTCATTGAGCTGACGCTCGATGAATTCCTCTGAAAGGTACCTCTCTCGGAACCGTTCCTCAAACAGTTCCCATGACACGTCTTTAACGGCCATGTTCAGCTATGGTAGGAGCATCTTCCACCATAGAAGAACGTTCCCCTTCAGTTGAAAGACCGCCATGCGGACCTTCATGTTGGAGGTATAATCACGAAGTGCGAAGCACATCGCCATATTCTCCAACCATGCCTCGGCGGTGGCGCCATCTGGGGCACCAAAGAACTCGGGAAATTTAACCTTCTCAAGTTCATGGTGAATGCTACCAGTAACGCTCGGTGCGCGCAGCGGAACCTCAGCAGGTGCTGGCGCCCTGGCCTCGTCTCTGTCCAATTAGCTGATCAGTGCCTCAGACATGCGCTAAAAAGACCTCATCATACCGACCACGTCTCCAACTGCTATATTCTCCTTTCTGAGAACCTGTTTGCCTCCCTGGGGGTTAGACCCCTCAGGCATGGATGCTACTGGAGGCATTACGCCTCCTCCCATAGCAACCCGTCGTCTGCCTCCGCGATGTCCTCTAACCATGATTACTTGCATGCACACAATCAACTCGATCAGCAACAGTATAATCAAATCTAATCATGTCAATGAAAGCCGTAGAGAATCCCAAGCCACGGGTCGAACCGACTTTGATACCATATGTGACGCACCTCCCGTTCGTCACGACAACCTCTTATAACAAGTGATTTTTTTTTTTCTCTTTTTGTTTTTAAAAGTGTGTGCGCACGTGTACAAAGGGAACATACACATTTGACTCTGCGTCGCCACTCGACGACGAATAATATGCAACCATGATGAACATAAGAAGATGACAAGGACGCAAGACAAATAACTTCATGCATAAATGATCAACGACAATAAGTAAACCTGAATAACTTCCCATCTGTCCTACCCTGCAATGGTTAGGACCTCCAAGACACATAAGCAATGCTCAAGCCCAGGTTCCCATCGATTTTATCCATTTAAGGTCTCAGGGCTGGCGACTGTTCTAAGGAACATGGAGGTGTCTACATCCCACCCGACGCAAGCAGACCAAGCACACAAGCTTACGACCCAACACAATATTAATTTAAACAAGGGACTACAATCTACAAGAGTCCTAAGGCCATTTCATCGCGCTACTTTAGATCATAAGTTTTCATCAAGGTACCCTCTAATTCTGCAGTGAAGGACCTTATGGTGCAAGTCCGACCTTGACTGGATTTAGCATTTAACAATATAATTAATCATTATACTCGTAAAACATTGTATAGTTTCCAATATCATTTAACGCAGTTACTGTCATTTAGTCTACAACCTAAATCAATTTACGCAATATCCTAAGATCGTTCAACGCAATCATTAAAAACCCACAGTATCCTTAATGAAATAATCTAAATTTGTAAAACAATGAATCGATAATTATGAATCAACAATTAACGCAACAATGCCAAAATTATAATCTATAATTAGCGCAATATTCGAAAATCATTTGACGCAATAATATAACATTAACACTAACACAAAATAAACGATGGCAATAATTAAGAAGATCTTAATAAGTACCCTTATCTCCAACATAACCACCTGTTACCAACCCATCCTAACATGTCTAAAATCAAATTATCAATAAGGTGCAATCTAAACAGTCATAAGCGCAATTTTGAATTACAGTGTCAACATAGTACTATCTCAACAATTAGTCCTTCATATTATTATTGTTATAATGATCTATTTTAAGTTCAATAACCAACAATTATGAGCATATATATAACAATATCCCGAGAACTAGATTATGTACCTCTTAACAATCATTACACCAAATTCCTCATCCCACAGTATTAATAATATTGATTTATATTTATTAACAATAGCCCTTCATTGCTCGAATATAATAATCACTAAAACTTTAACCCATTCTTATACCTATGAGGAAGTCTAAATAAGGTTTCTGTAACATTCATTCACTTCATCTACTCTAACAATAAGGGCCTATACGAAAATAGTTCATGTACAATGTATCAATTTAATGCAATAGTTCATGTACATTCAATTTAATAGTTCATGTTCATAAATCTTAATGCAATGGCATCAATTTAACACTAACCTGTTATCATTAGTTTAAATTGAAATCGAACAAGGCATTTCACAAAAAAGTAGAGAGCGAGGCATAAGGGTACTGGCAGCATCCCACCTGGCGTTTATCATGAACCATAACCAGGCGTCAATAATAATTCGTAGGGCGTACGGAAATCACTGGCTGCCAGGAAGATTTAGGGAGAAACTATTATAACCAACATTGATAAAAGACGATGGTTAAACCATAAGAGCAACTGAGGTTGATAATGTCCATCCTCCACGATGACCCTCCAGCGAACATCCACAACACCAATCTGTAAACAAGCAAGCGAGATAGACTGTCAACCACGACTAAGGCTGTAAAGTTTCGGTGTTTGTCTTGCATGGCTCGGACGGAGATATCGTAACACTACAGGCCGCTAAAACGGTGCTCTCTTAAAAAATCGGGATAATAAATCTCATTTGTCGCTATCAGTCATAACACGCTCAATCTATAAATGCCGTAAGCGGCTATCATCCACCATGTGTGCATGAAATCTGACTAGAAAAATGTTTACCAAACTTGTTGCTTCCTCATATTTTGCCATGCGCTTGCCAGAATTTTATTTATCAGCCGCGTTAGAGATAGTGGAATCTGTTGGGAAAAGGGGAAACTATCGTAGTCAACAGAATTCCAGGGATCAGCGGGATGGACGCATAGGAAGTCGTTGAAGCAGGGTGTGTGTACCAGCAGCCAG
>JZKD02S1044520.1:470827-532259 GCA_000966675.3 Picea glauca | reverse complement strand
TGCTCCAAGGGTGCCACTCGCCAACTTGACTGATTGGTAGACATCTATAACCCCTGGAGTCAACACTCCGCTAGGTGAACTTGTGGGAGACTAAGGGCTCTAAGGAATAAGGCCCACGCCTTATTGTGCACCCCTTAGAATCATCGTGAGCGACTGTCGCAGTCTTCCCTCATGGCATCGTGGATCCTCTTGAACTAGGTAATCGTTAAACTACTGTTCGAGCCATGATGGGAATGCTAGTAGGCTGTAGCAAGTTTATTGTCCACACCTCTCCCTCAACCTCTCTGGAAATCGTGTGTGTCCCCTTTACTCCATATGTGAGTCTGTTCGGCAAGCTATCGTCAGCCTGCATCATCAAAAATCGTGTCAGAACATGTCAACATCATATCATCAAATCAATGAAATATCACAGTAAATAAATCAACCCAAATAGCACACTCCCTGACTCAATCCGGAGTCCAAGGGGGTTCCATAGATGCCTCTGCATCCTCAAGGTCCAAAACCATGCACACTCAATAAAACTGAGTCAAAGCACCTGTCTACGTCAAAGCAGTAAAAAATCATGTCATCTATCATAACGCATCATAATCAAGGATAAATGTTTTAACATCATAAAAGTTCAGATCACTTGCGAGCAAGTGTCCTCAAAGAATAAATTTTCTCAGTGCGCCAGAGCGGGATGTTACACTAGCTCACATATACAATATGTGTGAGTTTATTTGTAAATCTAATTGAATGTTGGTTTTTGTGATTACTAACCAATTTAGTTAAGAGTTTGACAATACCCTAGCAAGAAGGAATTCACTTCATTATATGTAGAAAACACAAATGTCTATACTACACCATTCTTGGACAAGACATAAATGAATGCAATCAAAGAAAATTTAGAAATTTTCTATTTTCTGATGTGGGATAGAGTCTGTTCTCAAATATTCAAATGCTCAAGTTCAAAATTATGTCTTCATCATGAACTAACCTTAAATAAGTTTGAATGTACACCATTTAAGACAACGATAAAATTATCTAGGGGTTCTATATATTTCAAAATAATTGATCAAAGATTTGAATAGGAAAGGCTAAACTAAAAATTGAAGAAAACAAAATTTGATAAAAGTCAAAAACATACATTCATGAATCATCCCAAATGAACACATCCTTCCTAAATATGGATGCTTCCTCCTCAATCCCAGTCTCCCTCCCAAACACACTCTCAGGTACTCTCTTCTCCACACATTATCCTATATAACACATTTCAAATTTGAAAAATTAAATTTAAATGATTATAACACATTAAATTTAAATGATTCTAAGACATTAAATGATACCTGTGAACTCCCACCCTCTTCAAACTCTTCCAATGAGAATTGAGACAAACCTGCCCAAGTAGTAGGAGATGGAATATGGATCTATGAACAACACAAATCAGAACTAAATGTAGGATTCAATGTGTTTAAAATTATACAAAATTATAAATTTTGTTGATCTCTTATTCATAGGAGTGGAGACTGAACAACTACTAGAAAACATACATGATTCAACCCATCTAAATTTAAACTTATGGAATCAAGTCCCCTACTTACTAGAGATTCATTTAACATATCTTTAAACTGAAATTAATGGCCATAACAACTCTATTATTTATATAGATACAATGCTATATAAATCTATAATTAGAAGTAAACTATCATAAAATGCGTAAACAATTTCCTAACTAGAACACATACCAATCTACGGTTCGGGTCATCATTCTAAATGACATTCTTCCAACTATCCTGACAAAATTTTGCATACTCCAAAACATCTTTTGCTGACATTATATCTAAATTTGCATCTGTTTTATAAACAAATGTGGCCCGGGAATTGGCTTCTGCTCATTGACAGTTCATGCTAACATCAACACCATAAAAAATCTCTTCCAATTTTTTCCCAATTGCATTCCTGGCCTCTTTGTCAACCTCTGATGTAGCCTGCAACTCTTAATGTGAAGGAAATGCCCCTGTTGGGTGAAGTACTAAAGGTTGTGGAGGCATCGACAATGTCTCACTTTGATATGCCCCTTTGTGATCATATGCACGTCATTTACCAGTCCCATAATATTTGGATGGTAGACTAGTATAATCAGGGTGCATGTGCAAGAAAAAATCTGCAAAAAGGTGTCTTGCAAAATAGTGTGGAACCTCATCGTTCCACGTAAATTTTCCATATGCCACCAAAAATTTGTTATACAGATGTCTTGCAATGTTAGGGTGCTTAAAATATTGCACCTTCAACATCTTCCTCTTTGGTCCTTCTTTGAAATTGAACATCGAAATGGCGTCTTCTTTTGAAACTCTATTTTTTACTGCCTCCCATTTATCAGGGCCCATCACCTCTGACTTTTACTGCGCCATTAGATTGACAAAATTGTTAGTGTTTGGCCCTATTTTTTTATATGCGTCCATAAAGTTTTCCAATGAATGCAAAACAATTTTCAATCTTTGTTTACTCTCCTGAGGGAATTCCAAGACCACAAAATCATTTTCCAACCTCCTTTTAACATCTGAGGATCGCTCAAGCGTCATTGCTTCAGTAATATCTTCCCAGGGAAGTTCATCACCAATATCCGAAGGATAGGTGGACGTAGGTGTGTAATCTTATGTTTCTTTATAACGCGGCCTCCTAAATCCACCTTCACTCTCTACACCAACATTTGAATCTTAGTGACAACCACTCTCTCTTTCATTATCGTCAATTTATCGAAATTCAATATCTACACACATTTCAAAGTAATTACAATATTTAACTTTACATAAATTTAAGTATAGAAAAACACAACAAAAATAAACAAAATCAATGAAAATTACCAAGAATATTCTCTTGTCCTGAGGTATTCCCTACATTTTCAAGTGTAGGAGTATCAATGTGCAACCTATTTAAGAAGACTGCATCCATACCACTTGCTTGAGCAGATTCTGCATTTGATCTATTCACAGGCTCGTTTGAATATCTCTGCTGACGAGATTGTTGTTGGTCACTCAGAGTCTCAGTCGAAGAAGGAGTTCTTGTTCTTCCTTCTTGGGATAACCTAGAACGTTTGCGAGGAATGTTTGAAGAATCCTGTGTTGACATATCTCTTCAATATCTATCCACAATGCAAAGTTTATCAATAAAAATGCAGATATGTACCCAAGTTCAAACAATTAAAAACACAGAGAGAAATCAAAGTTTTAATCAATCAAGCCACAGAGGTACTCATTCATAAGAAGGTGCAAATACTAAACATTCATCCATGAATCAATCAACTCAAACATACGTAAGGGAGTGACAGCAGGGAAAATTCTTATCCTTCACTCATAATCCATGCACAGAAAAAGTAGGGCATTTGAAGATATAGGTCTTTAAACATCGAAGTGACGACCATCGATTCGGCTCCTGGGTGAATTCTAAGGCACGAACTAATGACTAAAGGGATAACGGACAAGAGATAAAACCAAAATATTTTCATAATAATCAATAAAATCCACACATAGAAGTCATTGAAATCAAAATTTGGGTTCCCCAAGGGATACCAATTCAAAAAAACAAGCAAGGGGATTCATTAAAAGTTCCCTATGGTTGTATCCACTAAAAAAATGTATTAGAACATTTTTTTTAGATTCCTTAAAAGTTCCCTATGGTTAGATCCACAAAGACCACATATAATGAAATGCATTAGAATTCAAAAAACAAAGAGTTTAATCTTCATAACCTCACACACCCACTAATAGCATCGACATGTTTTAATCACGACGAGGTGAAGGTATTGCATGAACATGGATTATATGCCATTTCTTTAAACTTCCCATTAGCATTGTTTAAATGTCCTTGAGTTTTTATACTAATTCCTTTATTGTCATGTTAAATGCGATGGGTTTGAGGGTTGTTCTCATTCCTAATATAAATTAAGATGAGGTAAAGAAAATGTAATATTTGTGAGGCTTAGTTGGAGTTAGAAATCTATATAAAATATAGTCATATAAGGTGGGAAATCACGTTGATTGAGAGAAATCATGACAATAATTTCAAATGCAAGTGCATCATAAACTATTGTAAACATAGTGATGTGAGTTTTAGTGGGATATATATTTTGAAGAGGATGCAATTGAGTGATTCTTAATTGTCACAAAATTTATGGTGGTAATGAAGTCTATTTTTACAAATAGTAATGTGAGCTTCAATGGTGTATATATTTTGGAGAAGATGTAATTGAGTGATTCATAATTGTCACAAAATTAATGGTTCCAAATGGTAATGTCTAAAATGATGCTAATGGAGTAGTTTAGTTGATATTCTTACAATATCTTTGTGATCTAGAAAATGTTTTTCTAGGATGTTTTGTTTTGAATATCATTCAATATATTTTCCATAGTTTACTTGGTATAGTGTATAATACATGATGGTTGGCTGGGATTCATTGTTTACTATAAAACAATTTGTTATGCCTTTAATATTGGCACATAAGAAATCTTTCTTTACTAAGTGGTGCACTCTTATCTGATCATAGATTGGATAATGTTATATTATATAACGTATGAACTATGCAAATGTTATATTATATAGTTGGATCACTTGAGAGATTTAAGGACAAATTGTTGGATAGTTATGGATATGGTTGAACTAAATACATAACTGTGAAATAATTTATGGTCACCTAAAGTTACATAAAGAAACCTAATTGTACTATAAACTAAGGGATTTCCACTAAGGGATTTCTACATTGAGTGGATAACTACCCAAAATTAACTCAATATCACGTGCATAATCTTTGAACATGGTTCAATCCACTAAGACCACATATATATTCCTTATAAAATTTCTTTAAGATTCATCAAAATTTCCCTATGGGTTGATCCCCTAAAGAAAACGTATTAGAACATTTCTTTAAGATTCCTTAAAAGTTCCCTATGGTTGGATCCACTAAGACCACATATAATGCAATGAATTAGAATCCCCAAAACAAAGAGTTTAATCTTCATAACCTCACACACCCATTAATAACATCAGCATGGGATGGGTATGAGGTTTGTTCGTATTCCTAATATAAATTTTGATGAGGTGGAGAAAATGTAATATTTGTAAGGCTTAGTTGGAGTTAGAAATCTAGATAAAATAGTCATGTAAGGTGGAAATTCACGTTGATTGAGAGAAATCATGACAATAATTTAAAATGTAAGTGCATCATAACATTTTGTAAACATAGTAATGTTAGTTTTCATGAGATATATATTAAGAAGAAGATGATTTTGAGTGATTCTTAATTGTCACAAAATTTATGGTGGTAATGAAGCCTATTTCTACAAATAGTAATGTGAGTTTTAATGACGTATATATTTTGAAGAAGATGTAGTTAAGTGAGTCTTAATTGTCACAAAATTAATGGTTCTAAAGGATAATGTCTATAGATATCCACACCCCCCTCGTGTTGTGGGAGGGTCATTCTATCCACACTCCGCTAGATGTGTTTTTGGACACTAGTTGATGCTTTCACATTTGGATTATATCTAGAGTTAGTTCAATATAGTCAAAACTCAAAGATATTTCAACAAAGGATGGGATGGGAGATGTGAGATGGAATTAAGGGTTTAAAGGGAGGGGTGATTCTAAGTCAATTGAGGATCACATTTGGGATTCGATATGCCATTCCTTGTTTCCTCACATAGTTCCTACCATGTTTAAATTCTAATAATTCAATTTTAAAGATGGATGAATGTTGAACTATTTTTATTTCTTTAATAACGATTATTTGAAGTTTGATTTACTTTATTTATTTGTATGCATGATTAGTTGTTAACATTTTAAAAATTAAATTAGGAACATCGCATGTTATTATCGTCTACGTGTGGGATATGTGTGTGCTATCTATGCCTACATATCCAACACACATACAATATTATGGTTCAATAAAGATATCGGTTACTAATCTATAGGTTATTAATGAATTAATTAATAAGTTGTCAATTTGAAGTTATATTATAGCTATGCCCACATGTCCAACAAACATACAATATTATGGTTCAATAAAGACATTAGTTACTAATGTATAGGTTATTAATGAGTTAATTAATAAGTTGTCAATTTGAAGTTATATTATATGAATATAAATATCATCAATAAGATAATAATTAGTTCCCATCTATAAATATTACATGAAGTTATAATAAATGAGTATAATAATTAGTTCCCATCTTAGACTCTTTTATTTATATATTATACTTTATTATCCAAAATGAGTTGTTCATTATAATTATTTCTTTAGTCAAAGGGTCACTACAATTGGAAAAGACCACCAAAGTGGGAGACTGGTTCCTTTTTGAGTAGTTTACTGTGATAAGAGTCTATGGTTTGGAAGAGAATCCATATCAAAATTGAGTGTTGAATTTGGTAGAGAAGCCATATCAAGAGACTGAAAAAAGTGAAATTCATTCAGTTACTGACTAAAAATCCAAGCATATTAAATTAAATATCGATCGTATGAATTTCAAGGAAAAACCAAATTTACACAAGTAGGCACAAAGACTAAACATTCAACCATGAAATAATCAGATCAGTGATAAATAAGGGATAGACAACAGAGCAAATTATTATCCTTCACTCATCATCCATGCACAGAAAATAAGGACATTTGAATCTATAGTTCTTTAAACACCGAAGTGACGACCTTCGATTCGGCTCTTGATTGATTGCTCAGGAACAAACTGATGACTAAAGGGATAAGAGACAAAAGGTAAAAACAAAATATTTTCATAATAATCAATCAAACCCACACAAAGAAGTCATTGAAATCATAAGTTTGGTTCGCCAAGGGACTGCCATTCAACTCAGAGGTTTATCATTCACAAGGTAGAGTTTATCAATAACAATGCAGAGATGTACCCAAGTTCAAGCAATTAAAAACTTAAAGATAAATAAAAGTTTTAATCAATCAAGTCATAGAGGTACTCGCTCATAAGAAGGCACAAAGACTAGACATTCAACCATGAATCAATCAACTCAAACATAAGTAAGGGATAAACAACATGGCAAATTCTTATCCTTCACTCATCATCCATCCATAGAAAAACAAGGCATTTGAATCTATAGGCCTTTAAACACCGAAGTGACGATCGTCGATTCGTCTCCTGGCTGACTGCTCAAACATCGACTAATGACTAAAGGGATAAGTGACAGAAGATAAAACCACAATATTTTCATAATAATCAATAAAAAACACACATAGAAGTCATTGAAATCAGAAGTTGAGTTCGCCAAGGCAAATCAATTCAAAGAAACAACAATGGGATGGGGGATGCGAGATGAAATTAAGTGTTTAAAAGGACTTGGGTGATTCCAAGTCAGTCGAGGATCATATTTGGGATTCGATATGTGATTCCTTATTTCCTCATATAGTTCCTACCATGTTTAAATTATAATAATTCAATTTTAAAGATGAATGAATGTTGAATTATTACTCTTTCTTTAATGAAGATTATTTGAAGTTTGATTTACTTTATTTATTTGTATGCATGATTAGTTGTGAACATTTTAAAAATATGCATTAGGAACATCGTTTGTTATTATCGTCTACTTGTGGGATATGTGTGTGCTAGCTATGCCTACATATCCAACACACATACAATATTGTGGTTCAATAAACACATTGGTTAGTAATGTCTAGGTTATTAATGAAATAATTAATAAGTTGTCAATTTGAATTTATATTATATGAATATAAATATCATCAATAAGATAAGCATTCAATAACTTTGGTCAATATGTGTGAAGTAATATTATATGAATATAAATATCATCAATAATATAGGCATTCAATAAGTTTGGTCATCAATATAAGTAATTTTTAAATTGTCTTCAATATTAAGTTATATTAAGATGAGGCAGAGCAAATGGAGCAAATGTAATATTGGGAGGCTTTGTTGGAGTTAGAAATCTAGATTGAGAGAAATCATAACAATAATTTCAAATGTAAGTGCATCATAACCTATTGTAAACATAGTAATGTGAGTTTTAATGGGATATATATTTTGAAGAAGAAGCAATTGAGTGAGTCTTAATTGTCACAAAAATGATGCAAATTTACCTTATTTATATTAAATTAGTTTGAAATTTTAAAAATCTAATACTCACATCATTTCTTATTTATCTAAAATTGAAAAAAATGCTAAAAAAAAGTTCTTATATAAAAATAAATGGTGTTTATTATAACCTTTCTTCATTAACTTTATATTTATATTCCCATTTTAATAATTATACTATGTTTTATTTACCTAGAACTATTTATAAATAGGATAACAAATATGGTCACATGAAGATGTTAATACTTTCCTATATTCATTCTTATAGATGTCACAAAGTCATATATAGGTGTGTGTCCTTTATAGATGGACATATGGAAAGGACTTGTTAAGTGTCATAAGTTGAATGTAAAGGATGTTGTTAATCTACTCTACGCACACGATTAAGCTGTTAAGCATGTGCGTAGAGTAGATTATCATAAGTTGAATGTAAAGGATGTTGTTTTATTTGTATTAGTACCGATATAGAACCAATCCTATAAATATGAAAAGGTATAAGAAGTGAATACATGTAACATATGAGAACAACCAATATAGCTCTTATTCATATCCTATACTAGGAGTAGGACCCTCATCAATAAGAATGCAACATCGGTGTCATTATGAAGGAATATGATGGAATTACTTCTAAGAAAAGAATGTAGTGTAATTCAGTTTGTTCATAGGGCTTGTTGTGGTCTCATATCATATTATCTCATTACTTCATCATGTTCAACACTATACGGTTAGTTGGTATGATTACAAAAGGTTTGATTCATGGTTATGTACACTTCCTTTATCCCTATTGTTTCCATGATTGTAATTTTTAACTAAAAATTTAAATTAGAAATACTATTAGCAGAGATGTGGAGTTGTTGTCAAAGTTGTACTTATTTTGCTCCTATTGCAACAACTACTATAGACATATTTTTGTATTTCAAGATTTTTGTTAGATCTGTTAAATATTGTGATATGTACTAGCCTCTTTATGGTGATGTTTCTTTACATTTGTTGCAAGAGTCTAATTTTGCTTAGTTTGGGCACTATTTAGGGTAGTGGTGGCCCTGTAGCAGTCATGATTAGCCCTTTGTCTCATTGTTTATAGTTAGAATGGCTAGTCTGTGTCTTGCCCTAAAGTTGACAGTCTTTGCAGGCCTCTGTCTATTTTCTGCAGCTCTATTTATTTGCTTAGTGGTTGAATGGATTTCCTATGGAACTGGACCTTTGTTACTGGTTCTAGATCTACTTATCTTGTTTCTTGAGGTACTACATGGACATGGCCGAATCTGGCCCTATCCATGTACATTGACATGCATGAATTCGGGCATGTCCATATACATGGACAGGTCCATACTCATCCCTATCCATGGACAAGGACAAGTCCAAATTTAGGCTTGTCCTTGTACATGGATAGGGATGAACAAGGCCCTGTCAACATACTAAAAAAAAATTCTAAGCTCAAATTTTTAACTAAAAATTTAAAATTTAAACATAATTGAAATTTTAAATTATGTAATGATCAGTGTACCTCATAGACTTTATTAAGATAAGGGACATGGCCATATTTGACCCTGTCCATTTACAGGTATAGGCCCAAATTCGGGCCTATCATTGTACATGGACAAGGTCGACTAAGGCCCTGACAACATTTTACACAAAATTTGTAAATTATAATTTTTAACTAAAAATTTAAATTTCCTAAAAATTTAAAATTTAAACATAATTTAAATTCTAAACTCTGTAATGGTCATAGTGTAACACATTCTAAATTCTAAAATCTGTAATGGACATAGTGTAACACATTCTAAATTCTAAAATTTGTAATGGTCATGGTAATTCTAAATTGTAATTTTTTAATAAAAATTTAAAATTTAAACATAAGCCTTTACTAAGCTAAGGGACAGAGCTATATTCGTCCCTCTCCATGTACAGGCACAGCCCCGAATTCAGGCCTGTCACTGCACATGGATAGGGTCGAATAAGGCCCTGTAAACAATCGAAAAATAACTTCTAAATTCTAAAATTTAAATAGAAATTTAAAATTTAAACATATGCCTTTACTAAGCTAAGGGACAGGGCCATATTCGGCCCTATCCATGTACAGGTACAGGCCTGAATTCAGGCTTGTCACTGTACATGGACATGGACGAATAATTCCCTGTTAACAATCTAAAAAAAAATTCCAAATTCTAATTCAAAATTTCCTAATCTAAACATACCTGGACTGAACACGCGCAGCTCCAATGTCCACCTCCCGCTGCTCCAACATCCACAACAATGTTCGTCCGCCTGCAACAAACAACAAACATTGCCCGCAACAAACAACAAACATCGCCCGCAACAAACAACAAACACCGCCCACAAAAAACACTAAACACCGCTCGTCCGCCCGCAACAAACAAAAAAAACCAAACACCAACACTAACGCCCACCCGCAACAAACACCAAACACCATCACTAACAGGTATGAACTAACTAACAACTCGCAAGAAACATTGCATGTGCAATGTGTGGGTAATATATAAACCTTTTTCTGGCTGAGCTAATCTTTCGGCTCAAACATTATTTCGGTCGGAATATCTTTTGGCCAACAAAGTTGTTACGGGATGAAAAGTATCCGTCCGGCTAAAATTGTACACGAAAATCGAGGGCATCCTCAAGGTGTCGTTCGATTTAATGTTCAAACGTTCCGCCGAAACTTTTTTCGGCCAAAAAAATTGGATTTTAGGCTAAAAAGAAAATTAGCTCGATCGAAAAAAATGTCTTTCGAAATTTTGGAGACTCGATTGTCACGAAAGTGTTAGCCACCTTCATGAATTCACCCCTGTATCATTTTATTTGATGCAATTAGCCATCTAATAGGATTCCATGATCTTCCCAAGAAGGCGATCTACAGGAGAAGGTTACCACGCAATCCATAGTTCGGCTTTTGACCAAAAAATCTCCGCAGGGGCGCAAATCTGAACAGGGGTGCACCATTAGTTTGGGTGACCAAGCAAATGGGGATCTAGATTGGGGTGATCCGAGAGTGGCCAAGAGGTTTTGGTGATCTCAAAGTGACCTCCGGGGATTAGTGGGAGAAGCCCAGTGCAGCCATGGAAGAGGGCGGACTCACTTCATTCCCACAAATAAGAACCCAGCAAGGGCACAAACCCCAGTTGGTGCGCCCTCCCTTCTGCCTCAGAAAACTCGAAGGAAATGATTTTCTCCCTGTGAGTGGCTAGCTAATGAGATAAGCTTTCTCTCAGAGGTGGAAGCATGGCAAACGAAGTCACCGGGAGGCAACCATGAAGGATGGTGCACTGGTTATTCTTCAGAAACCCTAAAAATGAAATTGTCGTGAATGTAAAATGCAAACTTAGAAAATAAAACAACCAAGACACATAGCTTCAGAAGAAAAGGTAAGAACACTTTATTTTAGTCCTCGTTCACCTTATATACCAAGGGAAACATTTATTTTACATATATTTAATTCATCATCAAAAGGTGAAGAAGTGTTGCGCCTAGGTGATTGACTTGTGCGCCCTAGGTGGGCGTTCCCCTAGGTGGCCTCCTTGGCCCATTCCAGCGACAATAACATGTATCATTTTATTTGACGCAATTATCCATCTATTGTTAACAACCAAGGAATGACCTCTAGATGATTTTTTTATCAACAAGTGAAGACATACCATGCACACCAGAGAAGTTCTATGCCACACACCTTGATTGTTACCTTAGTAATTTTTTTTTTTTATCATTCTAAAAGTGATGACAATTAGGAGTTAATTACAAAAATAACCTTTCGTGGCTATAAATTAATCAAAATTTATTATAAGATATTCACCTTCCCTTATCTAGAGCTAAGTAGGGTTGGGATTCTTAAGTGGAAAAATCGAAATCAATGCCCCATCCTTCACACTGGTCCAGCCAGTATAATAACATATTTATATTTTCAACGATAACCTTCGATGGGATTCCTCAAGGAGAAATCATTGTTGGTTTCCACCTTAACGCCAGGGATAATTTTTTGGCAGCTAAATTTGGGTTTCCTGGTACGCGTGCAGAGTTGTGGGGAGAAAAGAAACATGAATCAGGAACATTATGAGAGGTCAATATTACATCTTACAGCGAAGGTATAATAGACTACGAACTTTCTCAAACCATGGAACGAAATCAAGTAGAAAAAGGGGACGGTGCAGGAAGATCTCGGCTAAAATCGTGGGAGTAAGTCTCTGTGGTTAATCTATCACAGGAAAAAAATTTCTAGAAAGGGTGCATGCATTGTTTGAAATAAAAAATGCTACCAGCGCCAAGGCTACGGGAAATTTTCCCACAGGAGAGCACATGCATTGTTGAACGAACAAATGCTACCAGCGCAAAAGCTACAGGAAAAGTTTCCCAGCGGAGAGCGCATGCATTGTTGAACGCGAAAATGCTACCAACGCAAAGCTACAAAAAAAATTTCCCACAAGAGAGCGCATGCATTGTTGAACGAACAAATGCTACCAGCGCAAAGCTACAGGAAATTTTCCCACGGTGTGGAAGTGCAACGCGAAGAAGCTTTAAGTAAAACAGTTGAGCATTCAATCAGGAAGGTATTTAAGATGATTATGTTTCGGTTGACCCAAGTTCAGAGACTATTGTAATTAAAAGGAAATGAAGGGAATACATGTTCTAAGACTATTTCCAAGTTTCTAGGATTTTGTCACGACAGTCCGCTCATAAAATTTCTAAGATTCACCCAACAATTTTAAAAAGAGTTTTAAGTGGGTTCTTTTGGGTATGTCGAAGTTCAGTGAAGAAGATATTGCATCCGAGTTCTCGATTGAAGCTTCCAGGAAAACGTTTATGGATCAAAGGGTTGACCTATGATTGAGGAGAGCTATTAGTAAATGCTACCGTAAAGTATTTCTCCAAAAGGGCTTCGGACCTTGGGTTGCAAAATCAGCGAAGGAAAATGTTCAACAAAGGTTCTAATAGAAAAAGGGGTTTGATCGTACAAGGTTGGTTGTAGTCTGATAAAACATATTGGTTTCTCTCTTATTTACGTAGACACTCTTTGAAGAACAAGAGCATTGTGGTGAAATATCTATGGTGGTGTTGCGATGCAGAATTATGCTTGTTAAGTTTGAAGAGACATATATTGAAGCTTCAATCTACAAAAATTGTAGAACTCAACGTTCATGGGAATGGATATATTCGCTTGCGAAAGATGCACAACTAGCAACCTTGATGTTTTTGGACCCATATCAATCCTTTTGGTTGAAACATAGGAATTTAAGAAGCTGTTAAAGAAAAATAATTCTGGTGGCATTCATTTTAATGGAACCTTGTATTAATGCAGAAGCTAGGTGCATCATGGATTAATTAAATTGCAATTCTAACACTAAAATCACAATTTCATTTACATCCAGATCAATGAATTCATTTTCAATAATCCGCCCTCTATTCACAGGGTGAAATGGGAACTAGTATATCAATATCATAATTATAAGTGGCTACCGTAATCGGTGAAGGTGGTCTTGATGATGCTCCCCAACAACTGGCATTCCCACCTTGCTTCCTCTTGCTAATCGTTGAGACCTTTCTTCTCCCTGCCCCCGAGCCACAAAGTGGCCATGCACACACACAACTAGAAACCTATATCTCCCATGTTTCCTCTCAAGGTGGTCTCACCACTCTTTCTCAAGCTGGGTATCCCAAATCTCACAAGTAAAACCAATAAAAAATTCTATAGCATAACCTTACCCATAACGAGTGTATTTTTTCGCTCAACTCAACCTTTTGTTTTATAGAATTTTCCCACACTTGCACAATTAATCCACTTTTTAATTAAAATAATTTAGAATTATCTCCCTCATACACTTATCACCCTTTCTCCAATATGCACAATTAAATCCACATTTTATTTTAATAAAAATTCATTTCCCTCACCCACCCTAAAAGAGCTCCTTAAATTACTCATAGTTGTCTTTTTATTCACTTTATTTTCAATTAATGACTGAAGCCTTTCTAAAACTGAGTTGAGTTAAAATATGAATCTTCTCCTAGTTACCCTAGTGTTAACTAGACTCTAGATTCATTTCTATGCGTACCCATTCCTTTAGTTTTATTACATTCTTACCTTAAATTCCATTTTGGTAATTACTTGCACATATGTGTATGAAATCAATCTTTAGAATTATTTTGTTTTTCTTGAATTCTTAAATTGATTTATTTCATCTTATCATATTTAATTTATAAATTTAGTTTTTAGTCTTCTTACTAACTTAGACTTAGGCTTAATTAAATTTTTAATTGCAAAGGCTTACATTCTTATAGGGGTTATGATTAATAAATTCATTCTTTAATTAATTAATTCAGCAGTGCTCAAGATTTTACAAGGTTTAAAATTCACCCAAATTTCTCTAGGCCACCTATTTTCATTGACTCAAATTTTATTTACACGACTTTCCCTTCAAGATGCACTCAATGTTCCAAGGGTGCCACTCACCTTTGATTTAATTTTTAATTATGTGACATGCCCTTGAAAACACAATCTGTTCGTCAAGGGTGACACTCACTTTTGATTGGTTTTGGTAGTTGTTCAACCCCTGGAGTCGACACTCCATTCGAGCGACCTTGTGAGAGACTAAGGGCTTATAAGGAATAAGAAACTTGCCTTATTGCACGCCCCTTAGGAATGAATAACTATCTTAGTCTTCCCTCGTGACATCGTGGATCTCTCGAACTATGTAATAGTTAACCTACAATTTGAGCCACCATGGGAGTGCTAGTAGGTTGTTTCAAGGATGTTTCCACACCTCTCCCTCAATATCTGGTTTCTGTGCATGGTCCCTTTACTCCTTATGTGAGTCATATTAGCAAACATTCATCGATCTACATTCATTAATAAAACATTGTCAATGATCCATAAAAAACATCATAATATAACCAATCATATGTCACATATTCATAAATGAAATACTCAAACCAATAAAATCAACTCCCTGAATCAATCTGGAGTCCAAGGGGTTTTGTTGATGCCATCGACATCCTCAATCTGTCAGGTGTCCTGCACACTTAGGGGAAACTCATCAATAACATCTGTCAATACATCGATATAAAAAAAACATAAATTGTAATCCAACAACATCATCATAGGAATCCATAAGAGAAAAAGAAAACCATATACTAAAACAGGATCACTTGCACGCAATTGTCCTCAAAGAATAAGTTAATAACATGTTCTCGCAAGAGCAGGATGTTACAGAGATGACAATTTTTTTGGTGGACGTAGACCAAACTGGGTGAACCATGCATATATGTGTCTCTTTTGTATTGTGTATCTTATGTGTTTTATTTCCCTATTTGTTTTACTTTATTGCTCCACGATCATGTTTTTCTAACACAAAACACAGGAAGGAATATTTTGGAAGATGTGATAGGAAAATTAGAGTGTACCACACGATAAAACATATTCATCATGTGACATATTGTGAACCTAAAATCTTTGGGTGAAATAAGAAATTTGTGAACAATGCAAAATATCTTTCACGAGAATATTTTCACCCGTTCAATAAGTTCAAAAGGGGGTAAATGAATTGGTAAATGTGTAATCAAGGGGTCATTCATATAAGACATGTCACCTGAAACATGTGAATCTTCATACAAATGATGATGGGACAGGAGAATGAGATATCCCTTAAGAAACTTTAAAGGGGCATAATTTCGCGCTTGGATCTAGGATTTGAGAAAGAGTGTAGTGATTGGAAGTCTCTCAACAAGTAGAATTCCCCTATAAGATTAGAAGTGACATTAGAGTGGTGTTTTAAGAGGAAACATTTGATTACCCCACCTCCTTAATATTGATTAGGAGTTTGGTATATACCAACCATATGGTATAGTATGAACATTAGCAGGTTGAGTTGAAAGGACAATATCTAGGAAAGGCCAAATGGTACTCCATGGAGAAGTTAGAGGAAAAATTTCCTCACCCGTGTAAGCAAAATATTTTGTTTACCAAATTCCTCAAAACATTGAGAGGTATGATTCAAAATGGATCACTATATTTTTGTATCTATTTTGGTACTTTTGGGGTAGAAAAATTGGAGGTAATATCTTATACAAGAATTTTAGGGACAACATTAGTTTGGTGATTTGGGGTCCAGAAAAATTCATATCCCATTTGAAAATGTAAATGGAATAATTTTTGGTCAAAACCTTCTAAATGAAATTCCCAACATCTCAATGATTTTCTACATATTAAGATATTTCTCGCTACATAAATATCACCTTAACTGGTGTTTGTTTGGGTACGTCATGGCAACCAAAAATTGACATATCCTATTGACCACCATGGTATCAGGAGGATTCCACATCAACTTTCATTACTATATTGTTTTAATGTTCCATAGTTGTGCAGAGAAAAGGAGTGGGATATTGGATCATAATAGAAAAAATAAAAGGACTTATAGCATCCATATAGGCCACAAATTCCACGAGAACTCCATAGTGAGTTTAACTTCCTTTGTATTTGTATTTCATATCTAATAAGAAAGTAAGAAGACATAGTCCTCATCTTCCAGCTTGGTTTTCCCATATAAGATTTCATAGCGTGCATGTTGTGGTCATTATGCGGATGGTGTGATGTATGCTTTATCTTCTTTTATTTTAGACTCTTTTACTATTTTTTGCATTAATATAGTGATATTAATTATGAATGTTAGGTAAAATATTGCATAACAAAGAGTTTATAGAAACTTGTGATATTTGCAGTGATTAGTGATTAATTATTCTAATGGAATATGGATAGTTTAGTCACCAATGTAACTATCTAAAAGAACAAAAAATTGAAAACTTAGTGTGTCTATAAGCTTCAAATATTGTCACCTTTAACATTAATCAACCAAAATTATAAGTAATTACCTTAGATAACCATAATATACAAGTATATACACATAAAGAGAAAGAGAAAAAATGTTATTGCAAAACTAAAAATAAGTAATATATTATTATGTGATCAATCAAAACAACAATATTACATCATAGATTCATCACTATTTATACATTTATAGCAGTGGCAATTTTTATAACTACCTAGGTCGATCAACTCTACCTCGACCGAGTTAACTATCTAGTTGACTGACTCTATACAATGGTCGATTCTTTGCCCCAAACAATTTACTAAAAGCCTTATTCATCCTAAAGAAAAGGGATATTTAAGATCATACATAATTACCATACGTACAACCATGGCTTATCGATTTGTATGGTAGTGATCTGGGTTGAGTCTATTGGGATTTCCAGGTTAGTGATCTGGGTTGAGTCTTTTGGGATTTCCATGTAAGTAGTTGATGCACTATGGATAAAAAACTTAACTCTTGGTCATGGTGGTGATGCTAGAAGTTCCTACAGTGAAGGGGATTCTTGGTGACTTCCGCACAAGTTTTGTAAATATGAGGAGCTATTATGTTTAGTTGACCTTGAAAATCTCACTAATCTTTCAATGCCTATTATATTATAATGAACATATTTTTTATTTCAATAAGGTAGTCCAACTTCTAAAATATGGAGGAATATTGTATTGAGGCTGGGATAGGATTATAATTCTCTTGCATCTATTGGAATTGTCAATGCATGTCCTAGACATGTTTTAAAGCACTAGTAACCTCCAACTGTGCATTTCTTCCCTCCTCGAACTGTGCATTTCATCTAATTTGAGAAAATATCAAAGTTATTTTGACAAACACAGAGAAATTACTCACTGTCAATCAAGCCAATCCAAACGCTATCTGGGCTCCTCGTAAATGATAGCCGCACCGAGCTACAGTGAAACAGTCCAAATCATCCAAACGGAAAACACAAACAGGCCTGTCATAAGCAGGGGCATCTATCCAATTCTGTTTTTTATCATGTTAAAAAAAAAAATCAGAGAAATCTTAAAATTTAGATCTGCTTGATCAAAATGTAGGTCAAAATTTATAATTAATAGTGCACTTTTCCGATTGATGCTCCTTTTCTAATCAGCGGGTATCTTATTCAGGAGCTACCGGACATATGACTTAGAGGTTGCATCCCCTGACCGGCAAAATGCACCAGCCGATGGTAATAATCATAGTGCGCATGGACATTAGTCCTAAATGTCATGTAATTTATGAGAAGGCAAAATCTATGTAACTGATCGCCAACGCGTGTTCCATTGGGCTTCTCAACAAACACGAAGAATTTTCCATATAATATTGCGTGCCAGTACTGCAAGGAGATACATTTCACCCTGTCGTCGTATTGTTTAATCATGGACTATAATCCTAAATGTCATCTACTTTATGAGAAAGCAAAATCGATGTAACCGATTGCCAACGCGTGTTCCATTCGGGTTCTCAGCAAACACGAAGAATTTTCCATATAATATTGTGTGCCGGTACTGCAAGGAGATTCATTTTACCCTGTCGTCGTATTGTTTAGTCATGCGAGTCTAAAACAAAACTTGGTGGCAGTCTGCAGAAACCATGATATTAAAGTGTGGCCACTGGCCAGCCGACAAGTTCGTCAAATTGCCGCTTTTTGTTATTGAGAAATTGAGACGTGTCGGTAATCGAGCGCCAGGCCAGAAATTCCAGTACATATCGGTAATCGAGCGCTAGGCCGGAAACTTCCTTCTTGTACAGTTGCAATGAGTAGATTATAAAGATATTCTCTATATGCGGTCTAACCTTGGGTTAGATATGCTTAAAAAAGGTACAAACTTGAAGAAAAGGTTGCAAGTTGGTATTCAGATACGAGATACGAGCTGAGGGGAGCGGGACACCATATATCAGCAAGTAATATTTGTAAATAGCCTCATGAACAAAACCTTGACGAAATGGCGATGTAGCATGGTGCGAAAGTGCGACTGATTTATTTTCCATCATGGGCAATGGGCAAGCTATGAATTCTCCTGCCTCACTAGGTGTGCTTCGATTATATATGTGGGGATATCTTCTATATTCGTCTTTATTAATCTTCCATGTTAGAAGATTTTGGTTTGGAAATCGAATATACAGTTTAACGGAAGGCTTCTATAGGTTGTGGGAAGAATGGTTTTTTGATTCAAGAATATGTGAAAGGCTGAACATAGAAGGGCCCAATATTTCTTCAACTTGTACGATCGTAGAAACGCTGAACATGCAAATGCTGAGAAATTATTGTTTTTTCGATACTATTCTGTGTAGTGACCGCCGAATCCCGATGTATATGCATTTGTTTTTATCGAGTTCTTAGTTGCTTAATAGATAGCTTAAACAGTTGAGATGGTAGTATTATATAAATTTTTCCCTCACGCCTTCTTTGGTCTATGCCCTGTCCACATGTTTTTAGTACGGCCCCGTCGTTGGACTCTGAAAATAAAAATAAAAAAACAAAACAAGTCAAAGCAGGTTAAAGGTGCAAATGACATATTTTCACCGTAGCGACATCTTATTTTTGACATGATATGCTAATCCCGTCTATGTCACGCAGATCTCGGCGAAAAAATCACGCGTATCAAGTTTAAATTGTCCAACCTTGTTCAAACACTAAACATATCTTAATATATTTTATAATGGAGTGCATCGCATGAACAATAATATCACAGATTCAGTGTTTGGGTGGCGATTCATCTAGGAAGTTCATGAAGTCCAGCAGGTCTCTAGTGTACCCCACGCATAAGCGAAATGGAGAGCCGTAGAAGTGCTCTCATTGAACGAGAGGGTTCCTGGGGTGCGTGCAAGGCTCAGGTACTTACGTGCGGTGTGTGTAGTTTGATTTTTCCCCGCTGAAACTTTTGGAGGGCGTTCGAAGTGAACTAAACATGCGTAGAGACATTGTAAGAGTTTGCTTTCGGGATATTTTTTTGACCAAGAAAATAAAGAGGACTGGAAAATGGCAGGAAGGCCAAAGGATCGCGACTGCTACAACAGGGATCGTTTTGCATGGGGTGAAGTCAAGAGATTGGATATGCAAGGTTTTGCACGAAGTAAAGTGAAAATACCAGAGGTGGAAATTTTAAATTATAACTGGATCGTTCGATTGATGGACGAATCGGAAAAGACAAATATTAAATGATCATGTCCACCCTTTTGCAGCTAGAGTGGTTTCCAGAAGCAAATTCTGGATCAACCACATTTTGTATATTTAAGTTAATGTCTCCAAATGAACGTCATCAATAAATCGTTAAGTTTCATGGCAACGCGTTATCGAATTTGTATTGCAGGTAAAGTAAAGGGGGATTTCAAAGATTCATGGTAATTAGAGAGAAAGTTTTGAGATTGGTTAAGGCATCACAAAGGTATCCATAAAAACCAATAATTTAATATGTACCAAACTCCACACTCACTATGTATTCTATTACCAAGCACTCACTAGTTATTCTATTACTTGGAATTTAATTACCAATAAAATTTAATGAAATAAGGATTAAACTCCACACTCACCCAGTATTCTATTACTAAATCCCACACTCACTAAGTATTCTATTACATGGAATTTAATTAGAAATAAAATTTAAAGTAATATTATTATCAGGTATTTATCTTAAAGAGTAACAATATTATTTTCCCCACATTTATGTGGCCTATCCAAGGGTATTCTATTCGAGAACTGAATTAATGGATCCAGTATGAAAGTCTATACATAAGATGAAGAGAGAAGGAGAGGTGATTCGGGCATTGGATTTTGGATAGGAAATTACTGCAATGGCCTATCCAAGGCCTTGTCACTGCAATGGCCTATCCAAGGGTATTTTATTCGAGAATTGAATTAATGAATGGTATGAAAGTCTATGCATAAGATGAAGAGAGAAGGAGAGGTGATTCGGGCATTGGATTTTGGATAGGAAATTCAACATGGATGGCCTTGTCTGAATTAATGAATGGTGTGTGTTGGAACAAGTATTAAAATTTTGGCTTTTGGTATTTTATTCGAGAACTGAATTAATGAATGGTATGAAAGTCTATGCATAAGATGAAGAGAGGAGAGGTGATTCGGGCATTGGATTTTGGATAGGAAATTCAACATGGATGGCCTTGTCTGAATTAATGAATGGTGTGTGTTGGAACAAATATTAAAAAAAAAAATTTTGGTAGCTTAAAAAGAAAAAAATTATAGTTTTTAGCTACCGAAAGTGCAGATTTTTGATAACTTAAATATCAGGTTTCATATGTCCTTAACTGCCGAAAGTGTATCGGTCGAGACCAAGCATTCAAGCATCACGCATCAAGCCACATGGAGGAAGAGCTCACAAAGAT
Source organism: Picea glauca (assembly GCA_000966675.3). NCBI lineage: Eukaryota > Viridiplantae > Streptophyta > Pinopsida > Pinales > Pinaceae > Picea > Picea glauca. The sequence goes on along the minus strand of JZKD02S1044520.1, from coordinate 510,967 downwards.
ACACGAAAAAAATGCAATAAACGGAAATAAAATCACTATATTAAGGTTTCACACAAATGCCACATCACCATTTCAGGGTTTCAGTCATCAAAGGTTCGGCCAACGTAAAAAGTTTAACCATTGTTCCGAAACCTGAAATCCCGAAATCGGGTTTCAGGACTTTCGGTGGCTTACAACGCTCCAAAATTGCATTGCTAACCACCGAAATCCAGGACTTTTGGTGGCTAAGAGACCCCTATTTTCGACCTATTAGCTGCCGAATCGCAGATTTGTTTTAGTGGATAAAATGCCTCAGCAAAAAATACGGTTTCTCAGCCGTGGAGAGGTCGTTTTGCGCGCTTAAATGGTCGATTGACATCTACAGTTCCTAAGATTTCCATTGGTGCATTAATATTTTCATTTGGAGCTCAGGAAGGCAGTCAAAACTACCCCGAAATATGAGGTTCATTTTCAGAAATGTAGCGTTTTTTACTATGTTGAGTCATCATTTTCAAATGATGATTCTGAGCGACTCGAATATCATTTTGAGAAACAGTCGGAGGTTTTTGTGACTAACAAATCAGAGATCAATAAATTCCCTCAATTTTCCTACAGGTGTCACAGATTGGGAGAATCGAATCCATTTCCGAGCCGTAATTTTTGGATCTCAGAATTTCCCCGTTTGACACATGTTTTTGAAACGCAGATCTGGCGAAAATGGAAACAGATCTCAGGAAACTGAGAGAGGTTTTTGGTCAGAAAAAATAGATGAACAAAAAAATCTTTCATTTTATACACAACTTTCACGATTTGAGAGATACAGAACCATAACCGCAGCCCCAGTTTTCAACAGTTTGGCCCATTTTCTATGGCGAAAAGTTTTTGAATTTGATGGTAATTGTTGTTATCTTTTGGGAGGATTTCGACCTCAATACCTACATGAAATTCCTGTTCATTTCTAGAGGGATTTCTTTTGAAATACGAATCATTTTTCAGTTATTCGAAAGGGGGAAAAAGACATATATTATCATATCTTCTTGAAGAAAAAGAGGGGGGAACAGCTAGAGAGCCTTTTGGAGGCTGGGTTTGTAATGCATTCCTTTTCAGCAAATAGAGAAAAGAATGCCAAGAGATTCTACACCTTGTCATTGTCTAATTCTTTCTTCTTTCTGTGTTATTGTTTCTGAAGTTTTCATCACTTCTCTTTCTTCCTTCCATTCATTAATTCAACTTGTAATGGTTACAATTCAGTGATACTTCTGCTGTAGCTAATTTAAAGCATTCCTTAAAGTGCAGTTTTTCCTCTATTTTGTCGTGAGTAGAACAAGACCTGCATCTTAATTGTTTTGTCTTATTTACAAGTTTAATTTGTTCATAGCTTTTCCTCTGTCTTGCTATGAGTAAGACAAGACGTTTGTTCAGATATTTGAAGTTTGGTGTTATTTTTGCCATTGAAATAAATATTAGACTTATTAGAATTAGATAACTAACTCTTTGTTTCAGTCTTCTTCATCTCCTATCCTCTATCCATCTTGTTTATTAAATCAATTAGACAAATGATGTCATGCCTCTTCGTTTCTGATCTATAAATGAGTGAAGGGCATGTTTCAGACCTAGTTCTAGAAGCCTCTTATGACTGATCAATCAACAAATTTTATTTCATATAAAATGTGATAAGGCTTGGCTCTATTACAGCCTAGGGTCAACTCTTGCGACAACATTTTTTGACACCGTTGTCGAGGACAGAGGAAGAAGTTATCTTCCCTGGGATATGACAAAGTTCAGATCTATCTCTTGATGGTGAACATGGGATAGGCATTCAATTGGTTGTGATCATTCACCTGGCGACTCCTTGGTTCATAGACTCTACATGATTTTGTTGGTGACTCCACTGGTCTCAAATGTCAAATTCGTTCGCTGCTCGAATTGCTGCAAGGTTTTCTCCTCTGGACTTTACAAATGTTTATGTCTTTCCAAACACTGTTCCAGACATTAAAATTTGGGAAGATGTCCTTCCTAAATTTGGAGAATATGAGGACGACAATCCTGCTCAACACTTGCTTGAATTCCACAAGCTCGTGGAGGAATTAAATGTACATCATGAAGATGTCCTCATGAAATTGTTTATGTTTTCATTGGAAAAAGATGCTAGACTCTGGTATAAATTTTTACCCCATTCCGGTATTCCTTCATTGAGATATTTTCACACACTTTTTCATCAACATTGTAAGAGGATATATTCAGCTGAAATCCTTTTTGAAGATTGTTGTAATATAGGATTCGTAAGACAAAAAATCATACAAATCCTCTTGAAGAGGAGGAAGAAACAATAGAAATTTCTCAAGTCAATGAAGATGATTAGTATGAGGAAGAGTTGGCTCATAAAGAAGTTGGATCTTGTGAACATACTCAAGAAGAAGATATTCAACACCACGGTCAACCTGCAAAAGAGATAGAAAGGAATGATTGTTGTTTTATCCGGAAAATACAGAGACCACCTCCTCCTTTGGCTGAAGAAGAAATAGATCTGCTCCTGCACAACTATGTTGCAGCCCCTACTCACACAGATTTGCAGCTTTCACACAATCCCGGATATGAGTGTTAAACTTCTTCCATTTCTGAAAATGTAAATATGTTTTTAAATGATGATAGTCATGTATTTCATGGAACTTTACAAGAAGTTAGTGAACCTATTTATGATGATTTCCTTCCACGAGATCAGATTTTAGACTCTGCTTTGTTTCATGAAAAATATATGGTTTCCATGTTTAATGATCCTGAAGAAATTTTGTTGTTCGAAAATTCTTTAGACTGTGATTTGTAGAAGTATGATTCTGAAATAAACAGTATGCTAGAGATAGTAATAAAGTGTCATTTGCTTGAGATATCCACAGTTGATGTCCTGAGTTTTTGTTTGACTGATGAACCTCTTGAGTTATCTGTTGAAACTAAATATGATGAGTATAGTGATGATTATTTCATCATTTCTGTAGAACAACTTGCTGCAGATTTTTCATGGAGGGATGAGAGTCATCAGACAAGATTGTGTCATGATTTTGGAGATGCCATTGAAAATGATCTTGAAGGGTGCTTAGATATTCTCTTCGAGAATGTTCCTGATCATTATAAATCAGAACATAGAGTAGTCCTGGATGTTTTAAAACCTCAAGACCATGGATTTTTTCATCATCCTTTTGTTGACCTTTTACATTCATTTAATGAAGGAGTATGCTAGGTCATGGATATTTTGTCACAAGAATCAATGAAAGGTTTGAAAATTCATGATCACCAATAGGTCAGATGGAAGTTGTTAGTTTCCTTTTTCATCCTGCTCAAAGAAAGTGTGAGAAAATTTCAAATAAATAGACAATTATTGGATTGGCTTCACTGGCATTTTCGTATCATTTGATTCAGTGGGAAATTTTCAATAGTTAGAGTAGGTGATATATATAAATAAGCTTGACTTCGACCATTAGATTACAACGATGGTTTTCAATATGTTTTCAGTTCAGTTTTGAATCCAGTATGGTTTTGTTTTAAAGCATTATGACTCCATAGTCCAATGGATGAATAAGCAGTTTTTCGTTTCGAAAAGATGCAAGTAAAGTGACAAGGTTCAGAGTTTGATAAGGATGATTTCGGGTCACCCAATGGATGAAGGCACTTGGTCTAGTGTTCTTGGCACTTTCAGGAAAGCACCATCCCCTAGAAGGAGACTATGTTGGAATAAATATTGAAATTTTGGCTTTCGGTAGCTTAGAAAGAAAAAAATTATAGTGTTTAGCTACCGAAAGTGCAGACTTTCGGTAGCTTAAATCTCAGGTTTTATATGCCATTAGTTGCTGAAAGTGTTTTGGTTGAGACCAAGCATTCAAGCATCACGCATCAAGCCACATGGAGGAAGAGCTCATGAGGAGGCATGAAAAAAATGCAATTAATGGAAATAAAATCACTATATTAAGGTTTCACACAAATGCCACATCACCATTTCAGGGTTTCGGCCATCAGAGGTTCGACCAACGTAAAAATTTTAACCATTGTTCTGAAATCCTAAAATCCTGAAATCAAGTTTTGGGACTTTCGGTGGCTTACGGTGCTCCAAAGTTGCACTGCTAATCACCGAAATCCAGGACTTTTGGTGGCTAAGAGACCCATGTTTTCGGCCTGTTAGCTGTGGAATCGCAGATTTGTTTTATTGGATAAACTGCCTCAGCAAAAAAACAGTTTTCTCAGCCGTGGAGAGGCCTTTTTGCATGATCAAATGGTCGATTGACATATACAGATCCTAAGATTGCCATTGGTGCACTAATATTTTCATTTGGATCTTGGGAATGTAGTCAAAAGTCCCCCGGAAGATGAGGTTCGTTTTCAGAAATGTGGCATTTTTTACTATGCTGAGTCATCATTTTCAAATGATGATTTTGAGCGACTCGAATATCATTTTGAGAAATTGTAGGAGGTTTTTGTGCCTAACACATCAGAGATCAATAAAATCCCTCAGTTATCCTACAAGTGTCACATATTGGGAGAATCAAATCCATCTTCGAGCCCTAATTTTTAGATCTCGGAATTTCCCCGTTTGACACATGTTTTTGAAAGGCATATCTGGGGAAAATGGAAATATAGCTCAGGAAACCAAGAGAGGTTTTTGGTCCAAAAAAACAGATGAAAAAAAACCTCTTTCTTTTTATACACATCTATCACGATTTGAGAGATACAGAACCATAACCGCAACCCCAGTTTTCAGCAGTTTGGCCCATTTTCTATTGCAAAAAGTTTCTGAATTTGATGGTAACCGTTGTTATCTTTTGGGAGGATTTCGACCTCAATACCTAAATGAAATGCATGTTCATTTCTAGAGGGAATTATTTTGGAATACAAATCATTTTTCAGTTATTCGAAGGGGGGAGGAAGAAATATATTATTGTATCTAATTGAAGAAAAAGAGAGGGGAACAACCAGAGAGCCTTTTGGAGGCTTGGTTTGTAATGCATTCCTTTTCAGCAAATATAGAAAAGAATGCCAAGAGATTCTACACCTTGTCACTGTCTAATTCTGTCTTCTTCCTGTTTTATTGTTTTTTAAGTTTTCATCACTTCTCTTTCTTCCTTTCATTTAGTAATTCAACTTGTAATGGTTACAATTAAGTGATACTTCTCCTGTAGATAATTTAAAGCATTCCTTAAAGTGCATTTTTTCCTCTGTTTTGTCATGAGTAGAACAAGACCTGCATCTTGATTATTTTCCCTTATTTACAAGTTTTAATTGTTCATAGCTTTTCCTCTGTCTTTCTATGAGTAAGACAAGACCTCTGTTCATATATTTGAAGTTTGGTGTTATTTCTTTCATTGAAATAAAGATTAGACTTATCAGAATTAGATACCTAACTCTTTGTTTCAGTCTTCTTCATCTCCTATCCTCTATCCATCTTCTTTATTAAATCAATTAGACAAACGATGTCATGCCTCTTCATTTCTGATTTATAAATGAGTGAAGGGCTTGTTTCAGACCTAGTTCTAGAAGCCTCTTATGACTGATCAATCAACAAATTTTATTTCATATAAAATGTGCTAAGTCTTGGCTCTATTATAGCCTAAAGTTAACTCTTGCGAAAACAATATGAATGTCTATTCATAAGATGAAGAGAGAAGGAGAGGTGATTCAGGCATTGGATTTTGGATATGAAATTCAACATGGATGGCCTTCTCACTGCAATGGAATAGAAGGGAAGTCTTAATCCCAAGAACACTCTGAAGGATTTACTATTTGGATATTTTTCCAAATAATTTTTATTACTTTATCTTAGACCCCAAGGTTCTCTAACTATGACTAAGAATATGTTTTTTAGTTTCAAGTTAAAAAGAATTGCTTGGGTCGCAATAGTCTCAGGAGTGCTCATTGTTTGGCCTTCCTTTACAAAAGAATATATGAAGATTGATAGGATTTCTCATATTGCTTCAATATCAACGACAAAATTATTCAAAAGAACATTAAAAATGGATTAACACAACATAATCAATATTGACAAAATAACTAGCTTTACAAAAGAAAAGATGAATATTAAGACGATTCTTCATATTGTTTCAATATTGACAAAATTACTGAAAAAAATAATAAAGATAGGTTAACATAACCTAATCAACATCAAGATTAAGAACCTTCATGGTATCTTTTTTAAATAGCATCAATTTTCACTTAATACTTAAGCGATGAAGTGCTAAATACATAAATTCTTAACTTAAGAATAGGGAATATATGAGGATGTGTATTTTAGATTATGATACAAAACATTGTTATCACAACCAAATGTAAAATGTAAAATAGAATGTGATAAAGTAAAAAATAGAAAATAAGAGGAATTCAATGTATTAACAAAAAATCTTAATATTGAAAAACAAAATTAGCTTTTTATTGTAATTTAAATAAGAAGATTAATATTGGTTAAATAACAAGAAATCATTATGAAGATTAGAGTAGAACTAGGAGATTCCTAAAACATCGTGGGCAGAAATGATATATAGTTTATATGGTACTAAAATATTAGAGCATGAGGAACACTTAATTTATGTGAAGCTAAGAAGGTTGAAGTTGAAAACCACTAACTCTTAGCATTCCCTACACACATTGACATCAATGTCCAATTTGAAGTCATTTGTACCACTATAGATATAGGTATAGATAGACATATAGGATGTACAATATGTTTTTTAAATATATATTATTCAAAATCGAGGATATTTAAAAAATATTTGTCTCCAATCTTATCCAATAAAATATAAGTTCTAAAGCATTCTACTAATCATGTATTTTTGAGCCTATAGTCCACAATATGATAAATTGATCATCTAAATACATCACAATCTAAATAGAGAAATTATTATGCCATTAGAGTTAGACTCTAATTTTCATGAAATTCAAAGTAACAATAATGAACATGTTATTTTGATTCCTTCCAGTAATTGTAAGTTGAATATGCTATTGGTAAATAAACCTCACGAATGACACATAATGATTTTTTTTAAAACAACAATCGAATATACCAAGAAAATCAATCCAAATCAATTCATAAAAAAAATGAACAATATGTCAATTTATTTATTTTACTAACTACCACATTTAGATAATAAATACTCTTTTTGTATATAGAACTACAACTATTTTACCCATTCACGAACTCGTCTATGCCTAATAATAACCATATTTATTTATATCATTCTTCTGAAATGAAAGTATTTCTCTAAAATTTTTGTAAATTATTACAACTGAATTGTTAAACACTGTGACCAAGACAAGAAATTGTTGTTGATGATGATTGTGGTGAAATGCTCTCTTCCCTTTGCCCGGTAATTAAATGATTTCATCAGTACCTCCAAACCAACACTAGGGGTACTCTTCTACCCCCTTATGCCCCGTATTTGCAAAGGGGCCACACACAAAAACCATATCTCAATAGCACAAACATTCCCTCGCAAGGATAGACTTTCACCTCTTGAATAATTTTGCATCCCAACTCTCCACAAGTCAACTAATTAGTAAAAATTTCAACAACATAACATTCATCCAATAATAGGGTACCTTCTCTCTTCCTCACCAATTCCTTTATAGGAAAATTTCCATTGATAAATGTCCTCTCATGCACAAACAATCGATTTTTAAATAATTAAACTAAGGAGTATTCCACCACAACACATGTCACAGTATCCCCAAGTTGCACATGTTAAATCTAGTTTTATTTTAATTGATTAAACATTTTCCCTCACACTCACCAATTTGTTCCTATTTGTCCTCTCAGTTGTCTCTTAGTTCCCCAATTTCTCATTTATTGTGTCACTTAACTAAATTTCTTGAGTTTGAAGGAGTCTTCTTTCAATTAGGATTTATTGGTTGATTGACATAGAATACTAACTCTATGTTGACCAACTATTCTTTCATGAATTTATTTCCTTTTAATTAATAATTCCTTTTATTATTTTAATGCACACATGTGCACATACCTAACTTTGATTCTTATTCCCCTTTTACTAAATTTATTAAGTCTAACTTCCCTTATTCCAATTTAATGTTTTATTTAGTCAAACATCTTAGAGTTAGACTCTTTTTTAGTTTTCTAGTTTCTGGTTTAATAATTATTTGTATTCTCTTTTCTAACAAGGTATAAGAATTTTTATTTTATTTTCTAAGCCTTCTAGATTTTTATTGACTCACAATTTTGTTTACGTGATGTGCCTTTCAAGATTCACTTATGTGCTCCAAGGGTAGAACTTACCATTGACTAGTTTGGAAGTTTGTTAGACTCTTGGAGTCAACACTCCACTGGTCAAACTTGTGAGAGACTAAGGGATTATCTAAGAAATAAGGATTTCACCTTATTACGTGTCCCTTAGAATTCTTTGCGAGTGATTGTCTTAGTCTTCCCTCATGTCATTGTGGACCATATCATAACAAGGTAATCATTAACCTTTAGTTCAAGTCACGGTCAGAGTGATAATTGAATGTGACAGGGACATTGCCACACCTCTCCCTCATCTTTTTGGTTTCTTTGTATGACCCCTTTAATCGATATGTGCTTCATATTAGAAAGGGTCACCATGCCTACATCCACTGACAAGGAAAATGTCAATAATACATATACATAAAATCCATACTGAAATCATCAATGATATGTGCGTACAAATCAAATACTCAAATCAAAATACAAGTCCACTCTCTGAATCAATCCAGAGTCCAACGAAGTCTATTGAGGCATCAGCATCCTTAACTTGTCACATTTCCTGCGTGCTCAAGACACCTCATCATAATGCCTATCAATATATACATCTAGAAGTAACATTTAAATCTCAATACTCTACACAACATAATTCATAGATCAAACATAATCATAATGTACCGGTTTTTGTCTGGATCACTTTCTCTCAAGTGCCCTCAAAGAACAAGTCAGTGTATAAAATGTGATCAATAGAAGTGGATGTTACATACACCCCCTCTTATTTTAAACTTCTTCCTGAAGTTTTTACAATCTATCAATGAAAGAAATAAATGTATTTGATGCTAATATATATATCAAATTATCAAAATAAATTAGGAAAATACTGACACATTTCATATGCATCCTCCCAAGTAGCAGAGTGTGGATTATAACTGTCCCACTGGACCTTGACCTAATCAAATATTCGATGTCGTAGTTGTCGATTGCGATGGTCAAGTGTGTGTATTGGCTCCGCTATGAGATCACCCTCGTCCGACACCTGTAAATAACTCAAGTCAATAACATGTGATGGATCTGAAATATAATGTTGAAAAAAAAATACATGAAACACATCATGCATATGCCTCAAAGAATCATGAAAATCTAGTTGGTAGGCCACGGGTTCTTTCTTTTCCATAAATTCGAAAGGTCCCACAAATCTTGGAGAGATTTTAGCACCCTTTCCAAACTTAATTGAACTCCTATGCGGTTTCACCCGCAAAAATACATTATAACCAATATCATAACTATGGTCTAAATGATGTGCATATGCATAATGATATTTTCAGTAGTGCACTTCTTTAATAATTTTCCTTATGGATTGCATGTAATATTCCATCTCTTGGATCAATGATATCATGTGATTGTAAAAATCCTACTAGATGTCTATGTTCATCCTTCACTTGCTGACATCTAAGACATCTCGCCACTTAATTAACTATATTTGTCTTCATTCATTTCCAAAATAATAAAGGTTTAAGGGTTTCCTTCATCCTTGTGACTCTAGTATGATCCATATACACTTCTCTATGACCTTCATTTAATATCAAATTTCTCAATTCGTCATTAGGTGATACATAAATTATGTTGTCATACCTCAACAATTTGTCGTTGTCAAAATAATAACCTTAGTACCTTGGTACCATCATTGTATTTTGTCCGATATTTTATTTAACTTCCTTATACCAATCATCGTTAATCTGCAAAGATAAAATTCTTTCTTGAAGATTCGTCTTAAGGGGTATTACTAAGAATATGCATGGTCTCTGACTCAATGCATCTGATACTCTATTAATGGTTCCCTTAATGTAAGTGATCTCAAATTAATACTCAATTAACAGTTCTGACCAGCTCTTTTGTCATGTGTTCGAGTCACTATGAGTAAAAATGTTTTGCAATCCACTGTGACCAGTTTCCATTTCGAATTTTCATCCAATAAGATAATGTCTCCAAACTCATAATGCATATACAATCGCTAATAACTCCAAATCATGTGTTGCATAATTCTCTCCATTATTTCTTATTTTTCTTGAAATGTAGGTGATCACTTGACCATCTTGCATTAATACTCCACCTAAACATTTCTTGGATACACCCATGCATACCAAGAATTCCTTGTCCATATCAAGAACTTGTAGTATCGGTGTTGTCGTTAATAACTCCTTAAGCTTCTAAACTGCTTCTGCACATTTCTCTGACCATATGAATTTCTTGTTTTTCTTTTTCAATTTCGTGATTGGATTTGCTATCTTTGAAAATACTTCAAAAAGCGTCAAACCTGCTAAACCCATAAAAATACGTACTTTTTATACATTAAAGGTGTTGTCCATCCCCTAATAGCCTTAACATTCACTCAATCCACATCAATACCTTATCCAGATATAATATTCACCAAATAATGTATCTTCGTCTGATAATACAAACATTTTGATAGCTTCTCATACAACTTGCTATCTCTTAAACACTCTAAAAGTAATCTCAAGTATTCATCGTGTTCTTCCTTTTTTTGGGAGTAGATTAGTATATCATCAATAAATACCTGTACAAACTTGTCCAAGTATTCACAAAATACTCCATTCATTAAACTCATGAATACGCCCAAGGCATTTCTCAATCCAAACGGTAAAAAAAAAAACTCATAGTGTCCGAATTTCATTTTAAATGCGGTCTTAGGGATATCTTCCTGTTTGATTCATAACTGATGATATCTTGATCTCAAGTCAATCTTTGAAAACATCGTCGCTCACTTCATTTGATCAAATAAATCATCAATTATTGATAGTGGGTATTTATTCTTGATCGTGGATATGTTTAATTGTCGATAGTTAATGCAAAACCTACACGATCCATTCTTATTTCTTACAAAAATTACTAGCACGCCCCAGGGTGATACACTTGGACATATAAGTCTCAAGTGTAATAACTCCTTCAATTCCATTTTCAACTCTTGCAATTTAGTTGTTGACATGTGATAAGGTGTTCTAACAATTGGTTATGTTTTGGGATTTAGATACATATTGAATTCTAATTCTCTTTCCGATGGTAAACCTGGTATTTCTTTAGGAAAAACGTCAGTGAACCCTGACACTATAGAAATATTTTCTAATCCTTTTGTGTCCGCCTTATATGGATTTTATGAGAAGGATGAAATGAATACAGATTATTTAAATATGCTTAACACAGAATAACATAGATACAATAAAAATATTTTTCTATTCAATAAGGAAATATATTGAAAATGTAAAATGCAACGAAAAACAAGATTTCTAGAATGGTGGTGGCTTATCTCTGATAATAGATGTTATGGATGTGTTCATTCACAATAAGTTGATTACAATGAGGCTCTGAAGGCATTTTTACAATAAATAGGAATGTCAAAAACCCTAGACATCAAAAAACCTAACCCTAGGAGATGAAGTGCCAAAAGTCATGTGGGCACCGTTTGGGTAAGTTAGTACATCAACTTTACGGGGTCGTAACTTTTGCATATGATCTCCATTTTAGGCGCACAATAAACCCTTGGAAATGTATCATCTAGGAGATTCATTTTGGTGGCTCAATCAGAGCCTTTTGATATCATTGAGAAGATCGATCCTGAAAAACCTTCATTTAGGCCCTCAAAATGGTCTCAGAAGTTAAAAACTGCTAAAAATAGTAAATTGCCAAAACTGCCAGAAAACTGTTTTGATCGAGTTGGAAAAGGTGGGTGGCCACCAATATCCACCTGGATCAATCCTCCCTACTTAGGAATCAATGGTATACATTGTGTTGATTTCCCCCATCAGATGAGGAAAGTTATACTGAATTTGGCCCCGGGTGAGCCACTTGTCTTGGGGCAAGAGCTACCATGCTTTGATGACTTGATAAAGATGGATTCAAGGTTGAGCTATGTTGGTTTCAGCTGGTTTTCTATCTGTGATGTGTCCAATAATGGTGGGAAATATGGTGGAAGGAGAGCCACGTTGAAGATTGGGTGCAGGCTAAGGAAAGGGGGAATATTGAGCTCAAAATAATTCTCACCCATAACCTTGGTGATGGTGTACGACCCATAAAGGAGTGGGAGAAGCTTCCAATGAGGCACTGTAAGGTGTTCTTACCGCAAGTACAACAAAAAAATTTCCCCACCTGAAACTTATGTGGCACCCGATGTTGATCACGGCACTACTTTTACTTGGCATTATATGTCTATAGAATATCCTGAACCTATTGGCAGATGTGTTGGATCCAGTCAATGAATCAGGTGGCTTTGTCAGCTTCTGGTGGAGCAGGGGACAAGTTGGTCAAGGTGGTCACTAGGGGTAGTGAAACATCCATGGGGCACAATTTTTGCAATCCAAACCCCACTTGAAAGGGGTTGTGGGAATTTGAGCTATGCAGGGCTCGGTTGTAGCTATGATGGACATAGGGAATACCCTCATCCAATGTGTTGGGGTTTTTTGAATTGTACATGCGTAGGATGTGTATGATCATTTGATTGACAACCTTAGTTTGGCCATATGTCTGGGGGTGAAAGGTAGTGGATTTGGTGAGCTTGGTATCCAACAGTGACTAGAGGATCAACCAGAATGTGTTGAGGAACTGACTTTCATGGTCTGAGATAATGGTTTGTGGGATCCCAAAATCTACCCATAATAGTTCAAAGAAAATCTTGGTAGTTGCTTCTACTGTGATGTTCTTTTCGCAAGAGGCTAGAATCTCCATCTTGGAAAAGATATCAACAACCACAAAAACACAGTGATTTCCCCTCTTGGTGGATGAGAGGCCCGACATGTAGTGCATTGATATGGATTCCCATGGCCTGTCAGGAGTAGGAAGAGGTGTGTACATGTCATGTTTCTAGTGGTCAGTTTGGAAATAGCACATGTGGTGTATGACCTGATATACTTGCAAACATCCTGTCGAAGTTTCAACCAGTAAAAATGTTTCTACATCACTGCCACTGTCTTTGCGATGCCAAAGTGTCCTACCACCCTACTGTAGTGAGATTCCCAAATCATCTTCATGTTCTTTCTTGATGGAACACAGAGATGGCCTGCACGACACAACAACCCATCTTGAATATGGAAATTAGCGACCACTGAGTTGGCACCCAACATTTGGTAGGTGGTGGAGAAGTCAGAGTTTATCTCGTAGAGGTGGGGCCATATGGAGGTCTCCTGGTTGCAATAGTATAGAACTGTGGTGAGTGTCGCAAATGGAGGTTGACTGAAGCAATCAAAAACTCGGTTGGTACTTCCTATTTTATACTTAATTTTGAGGTGGAACTGATGTAAGTATGTGGACCACTTCTAATGACAGTCATTCTACAATTTTTCTTGGGTCTACATGAACTGTAGTGCCTTGTGATTAGTGTGGATGATTGTATCCTTCCCAAGAATGTAATATCTCCACTAGAAATAGGCTTACACAATGGAGTCAATTTCTTTTTCATAATTAGGGTACTTACGAACAACATCTGATAGTGTCTCGCTATGATATGCCATGGAGTGGTTGTGTTGAGTGAGAAAGACACCCACAACATAGTCTGAAGAATCTGTATCAATCTCAAAGGGATGTTGCAGGTCCGGTAATGAAATTACTATGGTTGAGCACAAATGCTTCTTCAAGTCATCATAGGCGTGTTTTTGGGACAGGCCCCACACAAATTTTTTGCTACCTCCACCCCTGGTTACTTGGTTGAGGGCCCATGTGATATGAGAGAATCCCATCATGAACCTACGATAGAAATTGTCGAGGCCGGAGAAGCTTCAAAGTTCTATGAGTGTTGATCAAAATCTAGACCAGGGGTCAAATTTTAGCCCAAAAATCAAAGTGTCCAGAATAGCCTCAAAACAAACAGGTGCATAGCCCTTGTCGTCATGAACCCAACCCACTTTGAACGGGGTCAAACGAACATTGGATGAGTGAGATATTGCGATTTGTTCGATTTTCCAAACAGGCAAAAAAAAATGCTCACTGTACAGTCTGTACAGTCCGTATAGCTGACGTGGCAATGGCCATCTAGCTGACATGGCATGACCATACGCTGATGTGGTAGTTGATGATGTGGCAATCATGTATTTGCAGACATGTGGATGAATGATATTGCAACACGTGGCATCATTTTGGCAATTGGTATCGTGCCGCGTGGCTCAGGCATGCGCTGCCACGTGGTACCCTGTTATTGTTTTGGTATTTTAAAAATTTTATGGAGTCCGTGGGGATTGAACCCCGGACCTCCTACCATGTTGGAGAACTTTGGTAAAGGCCACCCAACTAGTGCGCCACTCATTAGTGCTTGTAATATATATGAATTCATATATATTTAAAATGACATAAAGTTATATTTTGGGCGCGTCCGGGCTGGGGATTAGCCCCAACCCCCGTTTATATGCACACTCCCATATGACCCTTTGACACATGGATTTTGCATGGGATTCGCGCAGGAATTTTGAACACATATACCCACGTGCATGGACACGTGTCGATCCTACAAACAACATGCAAACGGGCCCCTATTTTAGCTTTGGGACGTGGTCACATTGCCCCCATGTGCCCAACACCTCTCAGATTTGGGGGCTTAGTTCTCTAATCGTTCGACAAATTGATGCATTTTGTGGAGATGTGTGTGTGTGCTAGGTTTAGGCATGGGAAACACCCATAAGCCAGGTTACTCACACACAGGTGCATTTTGGCGAACCAGAGACAACAAGCTTGAAGGAGGAAAATGGCAGGAGGCCTAACTTCTTCATTTTTTGGCCAAATGAGGTGCCGAAAAAGTCCATCTATGGGTTTTTGAATGTTCTAAATCCATTGGAACTATTTTCAAATCCATTTGAAGACTTCACTTGAATGTTTTTCTACATTGAAGTTTCAGGAGCTCTAGGAAGCTTAGGGCCCCCATTGATGGAGGCCATGCTCAGATGAGCCCAAGTCTGTTTTTTGTGATTGAATAGACATTTTTGACTAATTGTTATGATATGAACACATTGGGATAGGTTTCAGAGGCTCTTGAGGACTTTCACAGGTGTTTTTTCCACAAGTAATCTCAGGGAAGTTCAATGCCACCAGTAGAAGAGGTCATACCCGGATGAGCCATGGTCCGTTTTCAGAGTTCTATTAGTCAGTTTTGGGGTTTTTATGTATTCTAAACCCAATGGTACAGTCATTAAATCTATTGGAGTTTAGAAACAACTTGTAAAAAAATCTTTGACAAACTAATCCCAGAGAGCCTAGTCCATTGATGGAGGCTCAAGGAGATGTAGCCCAGTTGGGGGTGAACTCCTTTATCATGTTGTTCTTGTTGTGAGTGTTTGTTGGTTATTACTTGYTGCATGTTATATTTKYTGTTGTATTCTTTAAACTACATATTTAACCTTTCAAAGAACCTCACACATACACACATAAAAGAAGCCTAAACTTGACACATAAAACCTCTTGCACAACTTTGACATAGAGCAAGGTCCTGAAAAGTTTATTTTAATGGATTAGAGGGCGCTTGCATAGAAAAACAAGTTAGCCCCCTATTTTCAGATCAGGTGGTATCAGAGCATATTTTTTGTTCATGTGATTGTCATTGATAGCTAGAGATTTAACTATTGGTATTATTGTGCAAGTTTTGTGTTGAAGTTTTATATCTTACAAGGATGGAGGAAGCTTCAAACATTGATAGTTTTCATACATATTCATTATCCAATTTCTTTGACAAAGAGATGTTGAAGGAGTTTGTAACCATGAGAGATATGGTACAAGAGTTTGTGAGAAGATAGAGAAGAGAGCATTGTCCTTCAAGAGTAGTTGATGGTCATGAAGGAGGAGAAGCACCAGCTTCTTGAAAAGTTGCATGAGATGGAGACTCAACTCCATGAGACAAAGGAAACCCTTACCAAGTACATGCATCAACATGAGGTATGTAATGCTAGTTTATCTTCAAATTCCTCTCAATATGAATGCTTTTGTGTTTTTGAAAATCACACTAGAGGAATAGGGTCCAAGTTATTTTTAAAAATGGGCTATGAAGGTAGAGGGTTAGGAAAACATGCAGAAGGAATTGTTGAGACTATTTTTGTTTAGGAGAGGCCCAATTATTGTGGTCTTGGATATGAACAAAAAGATGGAGCATATTTCAAATTTGAGGAGACAAGGGAAACAGTTCCAAGAACAACTTTTGTTGCAAGTTCAATCCCTCAAGCATGCAAAGTTTGTGTTCAAAATGAATGCAAATGTATGAAACAAGAGAGTTGTGACAGCCATGAGGAAAAGAACATCTTTGTTGGTCTTCAAAAGAGAGCTAGTAACTCTTCAACTTCACCTCCGCAAGAAGGCGATAAAGGTGAATGTTCAAGGACTTTTGTTGCAAGTTCAATCTCTCAAGCATGCAAAGTATGTGTTCAAGATGAATGCAAATGTATGAAACAAAAAAGTTGTGACAACCATGAGGGAAAGAACATATTGTGTTGGTCTTCAAAAGAGAGCTAGTAACTCTTCAAATTCACCTCCTCAAGAAGGCGATAAAGGTGAATGTTCAAGGTATATTTCTACCTATAATTTGGTTTCTTTTGATTATGTTAAGCATGGTAAATTTGCATGTAAAAATGAAAGAAAAAGTCCATGTACATATTGTGGTTTAGATAAACATCATGTTTCAAAATGTTGTAAAAGGTTGACCACTTTCAGGAAAATTTCCAAGCAAAGGCAACTTGAAAGGAGGATGCAAAAGATTTGCACTCATTGCGAGAAGAGGGGTCATATCATTGACCAATGTTGAACATTACATCCAACCACTCATCCACATCACAAGAAGCAAATGGATAAAGAGACAGGCAAGAATGGAAGACGAGATTCCATCATCGATGTGAGTCAAGATGATTCACAAGAAGATGATTTTCAGCAGAAAAAGTCACTATTGAATTGGCTTGGTAAGAAATGGTTAGATTTCTTGAACAAGTAAGGCTTGCATTTTTTTTCTATTTTTAGATGCACATTTCAGCCTTATGTATGCATTTCTGTGGAAAGCATGACAAGTTGTAGCAGCTTATCATAACTTGTATGATGCAAGTTTGCATGTGAATGCAGTTCATTTGAAGGCATTCTTTTTGTTGCACAACTTCACCGGGAGGATGTAAAAGATGGGTATGATGCTCACTTGTTGCATCCATTTATAGCTTTTCATTTTCAGCTCTTTTACCCACATGTTTTTGGGTTTATGTACTTATGTAGTACTTTAAGGAGAGTTGAAGAGTTATGCACATGCATGTGTTTTTGTATGTGTGTAAACAATGAACTTTGTGATAGTTCATACTAAGCGACTCATGATTGTGACATGGTTATGTATCATGAATGTCGACTTGTCATTGGGAATGTCGATATGTTTCAAATGAGTCTTGACTTGTGTCGATGTTGTCTTGACAACTTGTTGTGTCGATCATGTTTTTCGACCTATGTTTAGTCGATTGTGTTTGTTGTCTTGCAAGTCAATATTGAGTACACCAAGATGCACTAAAACTCCATATACTTTGATGAAGTACAAGATGCAACCGTTTTCTTGAAGAGAAACAAGACTTTGTTGGCATCATTTTCAGTCTTGTATAAAATTTGTTTTCAAGATTGATGGTTTTCTTGGTTTGTGACAAGATGTCGCAGGAAAACTTTTTTGCAGCCATTGTAGAGCGAATTGTGTTGACGCTAAAGAGTTCAAAAGAGGGACTTGATTCTCAGTGGGAAGGCTGTTAGTCTTCCAAGAACAAAGAGAATAGTCGGTCAGCAGCCGCCAGAGAACAGTGGTTGAGGGACATAGCCAGTTGCAGTGCAAGGCATGTCAAGGTACCCAGGTGATTGTCAAAAAGACTTTTTAAGTAGAATCAGTTGATAATCATCAGGTAGATAATTAGGTAGATAATCATCAGGTAGATAATCATCATCTTTTGTGGGTCCAAAATCCTTTCAGTGGTAAGGTTTGATCAGAATCTGGACTAGGGGTCAAATTTTAGCCCAAAAATAAAAGTGTCCATAATCACCTCAAAATGAACAGGTGTGTAGTCCTCATTGTCACAAACCCAACGCACTTCGAATGGGGTCAAACAGACATCATATGAGTGAGATATCGCAATCTATTTGATTTACCAAATAGGCAAAAAATAATGCTGACTGTACAGTCTGTACAACTGATGTGGCAGGGGTCGTACAACTGACGTGGCATGACCATACATTGATGTGGGAGTTGAGGACATGTAAATCATTTATTGGTAGACACATGGATGAATGATATGAATGGATGAATGAATGATATGAATTTATTGGAAGACACATGGATGAATGGTATTGCGACACATGGCATCATTTTGGAAAATGGTATGGTGCCACGTGGCCCAGGCATGGGCTACCGCGTGGCACCCTGTTATTGTTTTGGTATTTTAAAAACTTTATGGAGTCCATGGGGATTGAACCCCAGACCTCCCGCCATGTTGGATAACTTTGGTAAAGGCCACCCAACTGGTGCACCACTCGTTAGTGCTTGTAATATATATGAATTCATATATATTTAAAATGACATAAATTTATATTTTGGGTGCGTCCGGGCTGGGGATTAGCCCCAGCCCCCGTTTCTATGCACACTCCCATATGACCCTTTTCCACACAGATTTTGCACGACATTCATGCGGAAATTTTGAACACATATACCCACTGGCATGGACACATGTTGAGCCTACAAACAACATGCAAACGAGCCCTTATTTTAGCGTTGGGGCATGGCCACATGGCCCCCATGTGCCCATCACCTCCGGGATTTGGGGGCTTAGTTCCCTAACCGTTCGACAAATTGGTGAATTTTGTGGAGATGTGCATGTGTGTTGGGTTTAGGCACAAGAAATGCCCAGAATCTAGGTTACTCACACACAGGTGAGTTTTGGCGAACTAGAGACAACAAGCTTGAAGGAGGAAAATGGCAGCAGGCCTAAATTCTTCATTTTTTGGCCAAATGAGGTGCCCAAAAAGCCTAGCTAGGGGTTTTTGCATGTTTTGAATCCATTGGCACTATTTTAAAATCCATTTGGTGACTTATTTTGCATGTTTTTCTACCTTTAAGTTTCAATATCTTTAGGGAGCTTAGGGCCCCCATTGATGGAGGCCATTCTCAGATGAGCCCAAGTCTTTTTTTGGTGACTGAATAGTCAATTTTGACTAATTGTTATTCTCTGAACACATTGGGATAGGTTTCAGAGTCTCTTGAGGAATTTTACAGGTGTTGTTTCCACAAGGAAGCTCAAGGAAGCTCAAGGCCACCAGTAGAAGAGGTCATGCCCAGATGAGCCATGGTCTATTTTCAGAGTTCTGTTAGTCATTTTTCAGGTTTTTATGTATTTTGAACCCAATGGTACAGTTAGTAAATCCATTGGATTTGAGAAACATCTTGTAAAATAATCTTTGACAAACTAATCCCAGAGAGCCTAGTCCATTGATGGAGACTTAAGGAGATGTAGCCCAGTTAGGGGTGAACTCCTTTATCATGTTGTTCTTGTTGTGAGTGTTTATTGGTTATTACTTGCTGCATGTTATATTTGTTTTTGTATTCTTTAAACTACATTTTTAACCTTTCAAAGAACCTCACAAATACACACATAAAAGAAGCCTAAAATTGACACATAAAACCTCTTGAACAACTTTGACATAGAGAAAGGTCTTGAAAAGTTTATTTTAATGGAGTACAGGGTGCTTGCATACCAAAACAAGTTAGCCCCCTATTTTCAGATCAAGTGTGGTTGGGGATGGCTAGTCACTGATGACCTGGATCTTGGTTGGATCCACATGCACACCATGTTGATCAATTATGTAGCCTAAGTAATGGACCCTGTCCATGCCGAAGGAAATTTTTTCCAAGTTTTCATATAGTTTGTGTTGTCGCAAGGTGTGCAGAACTTGTTGAATATGCTACAAGTTTTCCACCCAAGTCTTGTTGTAGATGAGGATGTCATCAAGATACACCACTACAAAAGTATTGGTGAAAGGTAATATGATATCATCCATCATTCTCATAAACGTTGATGGATCATCTTTCAAATGAAAGGGCATGACCTACCATTCAAAAATACTTTCTTTTGACTTGAAGGAGGTCTTCCATACATCTGTCTATTCTATTGGGACCTGGTGGTAGACAGACTTTAGATCAATATTACTTAAGTATTTCCCCCCCATGAGTTGATCAAGGAGGTCGTCGATTTTGGGAATCAGGTACCGATTTCGGACTGTGATTTTATTCAAGGCTCGATAATCAATGAAGAGTCGCTAGGTCCCATATATCTTTTGCACCAGCATGATTGGGATCCCACAAGGTGATGAGATGGGACGTATGTTCCCCTTGTGGATAAGATATTAGATATGCCTCTTGATCTCCTCATTTTCTAACAGAGAGAGGCGGTAGACTGGCCCATTGAGTAGCGATGCTCCTAGGGTTAGATCGATGGGATACTTGACCTGGTAGTGCAGAGGTAGCCCGGTAGGAGAGGAGAATATATTTGAGTATTATTCCATGACATTATCCACTTGCTTCTGTTTTTTGAAGAGTTCGACCACAGAGGCTCTAGATGTGGTTGTGATATTTTTCTCACTATGAGAGCGAATCGCGAAGAAGACAAATTTCTTGGTCTGAGAGATGACGTTCCTGCATTGATTGGTAGAGATCAAGTAAATAGCACTAGGAGGGATTGCCTCAGGTATCCTATACAATTTCCTATTCAAAGTAATAATAACACTATGAGGCCTAGACTCATATACAGCATGACGTTTCCATAAATAAGGTTGGCCCAAAAGAACATTACAAACTTCGAGAGGAGCAACATCACACAATACCTCATATTTGAATGCCTTGATGTCGTACAACAGTCATCACTATTGGCTGACGTGGAGATCAATTCCTTGACAAATCCATCCAATTTTGTAGGGTTACGGGTGCAGCGTTGTCGGCAGGGCCAGTCGCTTGATGACTTCTGCTGAGATGAGGTTCTTCTAGCTACTGCTATAAATAATGAAGTGCAATGGGTTTCCTTTTACCCACATTTGTGAATGGAAGAGGAACTCGCCTTCTTCTGGCTCATCTGATTCACCAGGATGGAGCTTGGTGATAGCAACGGTGGAATTGGGTTCCGTGTCAATGATATGTATTCCCCTTTCTAGTTTTGAATCAGAGTCAGAACCTGCATATGATTCAGATACTTTCATTTCGACCACCAGTGACTTCTTTCAGTGGAAATCATCAGTGTTATGCCAAGGGCTCTTATGGAATTCTCACCACTTTCTGATATCTTTCTTTGTCTTTTTTATGTCATTCTTTGCTTGTGGCTTGGGTCGATTGTCTTGATACTATACATATTTTCTCTGTCCTTTTTTTTGTGGGTTGGGGCCACCCCTTCCTGGATTTTGCTGTGAGGGGTTCCCAGGCCCAAATTGTCGCATCTTTTGTTTGAGATTCTACTCGATTTTGATGACATATCAGTAGGCCACGCCCAAGGACAAGATGTCCAGAAATTCTATTTGAGTTTGGATGTATCTATGTAGATCACTCTGATAATTGAGCACCATATGTCACTATGAATCTTTGATACCCATCTTGGTGTGTAAGGTATGGAAGATATTTATGAACTCTGACACTACTTGGTCTCTTTCTTGCCGCAGTGTGGTCCATTTGGTATACAAGTTGTCATAACTTTCGACAGGGTAGTATTTTTCCTTAATAGAATCCTTAAAGTATTCCCAATGGTCGCGACTATAAATAATGAGGTTTCTTCTATTTCCTTTTGCTCACTGAAATTTTTCCACCAATATTTGACATGCGAAACAAATTTGAGGAGTGCAAAAGTAATCTTTTCTCTATTCGAAAAGTTATGAACAAAAAAATACCTTCTAGTAGATTCAACCACTTCTCTACAACATCTGCGTCTATATAGACTTAAAATATAGGAATATCGAAGTTGATTTATACCTTGAAGGGGGTGGCACCTCTGCTCGAAGAAGATTCTTCGCTTGTTGGTAGTCATCGAAGGATTTGCGTGAAACTATTGATTATCTCATTCCTCTGTTGCATGAAGGCTTCCTCAAGAAAAGTTTTGAAAGGAACTCTTGTCACGTAATCTTTCCTTTCTCCTTCCATGAGAGGTTGCTTCGTTGTGCGAGAGATTTTTTCCTCAAGAGAAAAGATCTCAAGACCGAATTCTTTGTACCCTGACCTCATTGGGGACATGCATTAAGGCGACAAGGAGAAGAGCGCTCTGATACCAATGATCTGGATTTTATCAGGAGAATGAAATGAATATAGATTATTAAAATACGCTTAACACAGAATAATAGAGATACAGTAAAACTGGTTTTCTATTCAATAAGGAAATAAGGTGAAACTGTAAAATGTAGTGGAAAACAAGCTTGTTGGAATGGTGGCAACTTATCTCTGAGAAGAGATGTGACGAATGCACTCATTCACAAGAATATGATTACAATGAGGCTCTCAAGGCACTTTTACAATAAATAAGAATTTCAAAAAACCTATACTTCCAAAAACCTAACCCTCGGAGATGAAGTGCCAAAATTCACGTGGGCCCCATTTGGGTAAGTTAGTACATCAACTTCCCGGGGTTGTAACTTTTGCATACAATTTTTTTTTTAGGCGCGCGATATCCCATTGGAAAGGTATCATTAAAGAGATTCAATTTGGGTGATCAATCAAATTCTTTGGATATCATTTAGAAGCTCGATCCCAAAAAACCTTCATTTAGGCCCTCAAAATGGCCTCAGAAGTTAAAAACTGCTAAAAATAGTAAATTGTAAAAATTACCAAAAAATTATTTTGAGCGAGTTGGAAAAGGTGGGTGTCCACTGATATCCACTTATATAACCCCCTATTCATTAAGTTCTCATATGGCATACAACTTAGATCATTTTCACATACTTTTATGTAGTTGTAGGGAAGAAATAAATATCAATGAAATTCTTGGGTTTCTTCCTACAATTACTTTACTCTATCCCAATCATCAATCAAAATTAATCATTTCATCTTACAGTTAATTATCACATCATGTGATTCTAACCAGTCCATTCCAGTCACAATGTTATAAGATACCAATATTGTGACATATAGGTTTACACTTGTGACAAAATTACCTAAGTTAATGTTATAATTATTAACCTTTCCTCCAACCTTTTGTTTGGCAGCAAATGTCATTTCCACATATCTAAAATCATCTTGTTCACATACGTTCACTTTAAGTATTTTAATCAGGGAATTAGATATAAAACACTGAGTAGCTTGCGGATCTATCAAAACACTAAATTGTTGATCATCTATCACACATGAAGTGTCAAGCATTATAGATTGATGCTTGACCTGATGGTTATTAACTGTTGCATGAATCCTATGGGCCTTGCCAAATATCCCACTGTCATTTGTCATGTTGATCTCACAACTCTTTTTTTCTCAACAGGATAGTATCTTTGGTAATGTATTTCTCCACAAGTCCAACATCTATTCTTAGGCCTGATGCTCCTAGTTCTAGAAGAAGAATCTGTTGGTCTAAGGTTCTAGGGCCTCGAACTGTTCTACTAAAAAGGTGTTTTTTGTTGTTGCTACTAAGGACGATGTTGTTGTTGTGGTGGTGGTTCTCTGTATGAAGTCCTCTGACTAGTAGTTGGTCTACATGTTGTAGAAAATAGAGGTCTTGTAGGTGTATCACGTTGCCCAGAAGTCTTCCTAGGAGATGTTTGTTGTTGTTGTGCTCAATGTAGTGTATGTCTTATATGTTTGGAAGGAATCCTACCTTGACCCTCATTGTTTAACCCTTCTTCAGCAATAAGATCCTTCTGAATTGTATCGTGCAAGGTCTGAGGCATCAAGATCCTCACTTTAGCATGAATGTTCAAATTAAGACCAAATACAATTCTTTTAACCTTCAATTTATCAATGTTCAGATGTCGAGCATATATGCAAAACTCCATGTACCTAGACTCATACTCTGATACTATATGATAGCCCTGTCGTAAGGCATTTAACTCATTAAGATGGCACTCAATGAATTCATCCAATAAGTCCCTGCCTCGAAATTGTTCCTCGAGCAATTCCCACGAAATTTCCTCAACATCCATGCTTAGTTGTGGTAAGAGTGTCTTCCAGCAAAGAAGTGGACTCCCTTTCAGTTGAAAGATCACCATGCAGACCTTCATGGTGAATGTGTAATCACATAGTGTAAATCACATCGTCATATTCTCCAACCATTCATCAATCACTAAACCATCTGTGGCACCCTAGAACTTGAGGAATTTGAACTTCTTGTGTTCTCTGTAAATACTACTACCAACTACAAGAGGATGTTGCGTACCCTCATTGGACATAGACTCTCTACCCTTATCTTGGTTAAGGTGATTGACCAACACCTCAAACATCCTCTAAAAGGATCTCATCATATCTACCACATCTCCTACTGCAACATGTTATTTCTCAGTATTTTTCTCTTCTCCCAGTGGATCAGATCCCTTGTGTGTGGATTTACTCAAAGGAAGCCTACCTCTTCCTCCCACACCCCGACATATCCCCGACATATACTCATCATACGTCCTCTAACCATGATACCTCTTTAACTATTCAATAAAACAGTGAAAAGTGTAATGGGTCTGGTGTCACAGAGTTGAACCCACTCTGATACCATATGTAAGGACCCTCCGTATACAACACAAGGTAAGTAATTTCATTGAAATAGATTTATTTAGTTTTTAAAACCAATAACCAATTTTCTAAAATTAGCTATTGTGTGATATATCCAAATATCAAATCAACCTGAGTTATAAGTTTAAAGTGTAAACATTTTGAGATAACTTGAGAGAATTTTTCATTAACTTGATTTCTATCAATATGACATAAAAATAAACTATATAATCGTAATTACAATATCCAACAAATAAATTATAGGTCAATTTTTACCCATCAAATAATTATGTAATGAAGTACTTCTTGCTATTAAATTGTAGATCATTTGTAGGTACCTTTAAAAATGCATATCATAGTATATATCTTTTACGCTTCTTGCCTAATATGATTCTAAGAAATTTAACCTGAATATTACTATCAATCATTTTATTAAGTGTTTAATGTAAGAATTACATAATTGATTTATTTATTAAGTGTTTAATGTAAGAATTATATAATTGATTTATTTTTTAAGTGTGTAATGTAAGAATTGCATAATTGATTTGTTTATTAAGTGTTTAATGTAAGAATTACATAATTGATTTATCCAAGACATTTTTGTTTAAAATTTATTGTTTGTATTAATTTTCATTAAGAATTATCTTAGGTGTAGCTTTAATTCCATATATTCTTATAAATGTTAACTTTGATTTATCCGTATTCGTAACGGAAATTTACCTAAATATTAAATGAAGTAAAGTTTGAATATCTTA
Source organism: Picea glauca (assembly GCA_000966675.3). Lineage (NCBI taxonomy): Eukaryota > Viridiplantae > Streptophyta > Pinopsida > Pinales > Pinaceae > Picea > Picea glauca. The sequence continues at coordinate 485,328 of JZKD02S1044520.1, read as the reverse complement.
TCTTGTTTAAGAAGGATCTTTAATACGAAACTTTTTATCTCATTTAAAGGTTATTTTGGGAAGGGAAGTTTGTACTTTCGATAACCTGTTTTCAACTAGGTCTACCTTGTATTCGGTAGCTGAACATGATATTCCATCATGTACACATAGTCATTCCTGGATTATAACTATTATTGCAAGTGATTCATTCCTTCACTGGAGAGATACTATCTATCTCATTGTCACTGAGTCTTCTAACTTTTGGAATACCAAGTGAAAAGGTAAACTATATTTATTAAAAATTTTGCTTAAAAATTATTAAAAATTGATTAAAAATTTATATTTATATTTATTAAACTATATTTATATTTATTAAACTATAATTTATTAAAAACTATATTTATATTTATTAAACTATAATTGATTAAAAATTTTGCCTCACATTTTCCAATGTGTTTTTATTTTTCCTCTTGGTTGTTTTTTAGTTCTCCAATCTCTCATTTATTGTGTCTCCTAACTAAATTTAAGTTTGAGTTTGAATAGGAGTCTTCTTTTTATTATGATTTAGTGGTTGAATTACTTGGGATACTATCTCTATGTTCACCACCTATTTTCTCATGAATTTATTTTATTTTAATTAAAAATGTCATTTATTGTTTTATGCGCACATGTGCACATACCTAACCTTGATTCTTTTTCTCCTTTTACCAAATTTATTAAGTCTAACTTCCCTTATTCAAATTTAATGTTTTAGACTTAGAATCTTAGTTAGTTTTCTAGTTTCTGATTTAATAATTATTTGTATGCTCTTTTCTAATAAGGTCTAAGCATTTTTATTTTATATTCTAGGCCTTCTAAATTTTTGTTGACTCACATTTGTTTTTACGCAAGGTTCCCTTCAAGATGCACTTCTGTGCTCCAAGGGTGCCACTTGCCATTGACTAGTTTGGAAGTTTCTCAGACACTTGGAGTCAACACTCCATTGGTCGACCTTGTGAGAGACTAAGGGATTGTCTAAGGAATAACGATCCCTCCTTATTACACAACCCTCATAATTCTTCATGAGCGACTGTCTGATTCTTTCCTCACGACATCATGGACCATCTCATAATGAGGTAACGTTAACCTTTCATTCATGTCATTGTGGGAGTGCCAGTAGGCTGTGACAGGGACATTGCCACACCTCTCCCTCATTCTTTTGGTTTCTATGTATGACCCCTTTAATCCATATGTGAATTGGATTAGAAAGCATCACCGAGCCTGTATCCGCTCACAAGAACAATGTTAATAATTCATATACATAAAATACATACTGAAATCGTCAATGATATATGCATACAAATCAAATACTCAAATCGAAATACAAGTCCACTCCCTAACTCAATCCAGAGTCCAAGGAAGTATGTTGATTCCATCAGCATCCTTAATCTATCTCTTTTCTGGCACACTCAAGAAACCTCATCATAATACCTATCAATATATACATCTATAAGGAACATATAAATACCGATAATCTACATAGCATAATTCATAAATCAAACATAATCATAATGTACCAATTTTTATCCAGATCACTTGCTTGCAAGTGTCCTTAAAGACTATGTCAGTGTATAAAATGTGATCAAATCAAAATACAAGTCCACTCCTTGACTAAATATGAATTCCAAGGAAGTTTGTCGATGCCAACAACATCCTTAACCTATCACGTTTCCTGCACACTCAAAAAACCTTCTTATAATACTTGTCAATATATACATCTATAAGTAACATATAAAACTCAATACTCTACACAACATAATTCATAAATCAAAGATAATCATAATGTGCCAGTTTTTATCTGGATCACTTGCTCAAAAGTGTCCTCAAAGAATAAGTCAGTGTATAAAATGTGATCAATAGCACTGGATGTTACACGAATGAAGATCCAACTTAGTAAAGAATTTTTCTCCATGCAATTCATTTAATAATTCATCAATGATGGGAATAGAAAACCTATCTTTGATGGTGATTTTGTTGAGTTGACTATAATTTGGAGACATACACCATGACCTATCATTTTTTGTAACCATCACCACTGGTGAAGAGGAATAAATTTGGCTATGTTGAGTGATGTATACCTCTAACATTTATTTGATCGTACACTGAGTATCACTCTTTTGTGCACATGGATACATGTAAGGCCTAATGTTAGGTGCTACACTTCCTGGTTGTGAATGAATGAAATGGTCATGATCTCAAGTAGGTGGAATACCCTTAGGAATTTAACTAAATAACTTGGAATGATTTTTGATAAGTATTTGGATATCTAATGGAGCATATGATATAGATGTTTGAACATCAAGTGAGAACATGTGTGAAATTAAACCATGGTATCCCTTTTTGAGTAAATTTATCATGCTATTAGAGCTTACCACCTTAGAGGGTTTCACTTGGATACCTCTACGCTCAATTTCCTTTCCATGTGAGGAAAATATCATGAAAAGATATTGAAAATTAAGGGTCACTATTCCCAATGATTATAACCATTGGAGCTCCAATACAACATCAACACCACCCGTTTGGATGTAAATCATCATATTATCAAAACAATACTTTCCATGTTGACCTTAATACAATGGCACTTCCTAGAAAAATTTATGGTACCTCCATCTACAATCATTAATTTAAACTATGGTGATGGATAAAAGAAGAAATTGAGATCTTTTGATAATTTGTAATTGATGAAATTATGGGTACTACCAGAATCAATCAATATTGTTACTTTATTATTTTTATTGTATCCTTATACCTTTAGGGTTGTTTGAGTGTTGGGCACGGGCCTATTTTGAGGAAAGACCTAATTTTGGGAGCACGTGCAACAACTAGAAAGAAAGAATCATGCAGAAAAGGGAGGAAAAACAACATGCAAGAAGGAAAAGCCATGTGTGAGGAGGAAAACAAGTCGAACCATATTAGTTTTAGGTTTCTTGACAAAGTTTGTAATGCCCATAAGCTTGTAAAATAATATAAATAAGAACCTACGAGGTCTAGGTCATCTCTCTAGTTTTTGTCGGTTCGGTTAAGTAAGTAACAAAAGTTTGTTGATAAGTGAAAAATGTGTTGAGCTATAGAAGAGTCGAGTAAGGTAGTTTTTTAGGGTTAGATAAAAGAATAAGGAGCGTGGTGTGATCTAGTCCATCTCACATATGTTCCTTGACCTCATTATGATTTTATGATGGAAGATGTAATGCGTGCAATGCCATATTTTGCAGCAGACTAATAAAAAGAGTAGAGAAGTAAAATCTTTGTGGATGTAGCCCAGGAGGGGTAACCACGGTAAATATTGTGTCATATGTGGTGTTTCTTGCATGTTTACTTTCTTTCAATAATTAGTTTATGAATGGATGGATAAGCTAGGTGTATTAAAATACATGCATGGGCCTAAAGTCTAATGAATCCTAGAAAGACTTGAATGAATAATCGGAGTAATGCATGAGGAAGACACAATACCCTCCTAGATCTCCATTCATTCCTTGATTTCAAGAACTTAAGCATTGTATTCACCCATAAAGCTATCTTAGGTGATACTGTGCAGTGCACTCTGTGTGTTTTTTTTCCTTTTGGTTTACAAAGAAGGATGATAGTTTTAAAGGGTTTTGTTGGAAACCTATTGAGATCTAGACCTGGTGCAGATCAAGAAGTGGAAAAGATATATAACCCAACATGGAGTATAGATGTGGTCCAATGCATGGAAAAATATTTTTTATGTAATGTCTTCAAGATCTAGATCTTGTGATGGTTCTAGTTCTTGATCTTCTTCCTCTTCACATGATATTTAGAATAATTTATTCTCACCACATGTATTCCCCTTAATGTACTTTCTGACACAATTGAAACATAGTCCCTTGGCTCTTCTTTCATCCATTTGTTGAGGAATCAAACTTTCCGGTTGAGGTACAATTGTCTTATGAAAACCAAAATGGTCCTTGCTTCATCTGTATTCTCCAATGGTAGACTTGTGTGTTGCCTTATTCTTGTCTTGAATATGACAACAAAATTGCATTGCTTTGATAATATTTGTAGTATGTATTGTGAAAATCTCATGTTTAATTTCTTCTTCATTCCAACAAATTTTCATCACTTATGTCATCTACCATTGTGGCAAATACATGAAATTTTGAATTATAGTCTTCGATATCACCTAAGTTCTTGATTATTGTCAATTGACTAAAGTGGTCATGTTCCAAAAATTTCCCATATTGTTCTTCTAAGTATTTGGTAAACAAACCCCTTGAGTATAATGATTAAAATTTGGCTTCCTTTTAACTATAGATTGATTCCATTGATATTATTTATTCTCAAAATTCAAGGTTTATATGGAAATCATTTGTTTATCATCCATAATATTATGTAGATCAAAATAATGCTCCATTTGGTTCACATAAGTAAATTTCTTTGTTCCATAAAACTTCCTTAATTCAATCTTCGGAAGGTTCACTCCTTTTGGACACCATCCATAAGTAACTCAATTATTGGAGTTACCACCCTTTAGAAAGTTCAGATTATTGGAAATTTGTTCAACCAAAAAAATACGTTTATTTTCATGATTCCCTTCCCACACCTTATCAATTTTAGGTAACCTCCCATTTAAGGATTATATACTCTTTTTTTCCATATGTTCCAGCTTTACATCCATATTTTGTTCCATTTGTTCCATATTTCTTTTCATATTTTCATCCATCTTATGTTCCATTTCTTCCAAATTTCTTTTCATCACTTCCTTATTTTCATCCATATTAGTTTCCATGTCATCCTTATTGTCATTCATCTTCTTCTCCATATGTTCCCTATTTTTAGGGATCTTCTTTTCCATCTGGTGATAAATATATTGGATTTCATCTTTAGTCATGGTTGAGCTCTTTAGAGGTTTATTTAGTGAAGTAAATTTTGGAGGATACTTTGGAGCCATGTGAGAAAATAATAATTCTCCTCTTCTTCCTCTTTTTTCAAAAATTATTATCACGAAAAATATATCTTCCAATAAAATGTTATTCCAATTGTAAGTTACATACCTTTCAAATGCTTAATTAGGTGCATGACTGGATGGAAACCCTTTTTCCTGTTATATCTATGAACTTTGAACCCTTATAAGTTTGAAATTTTGTTTTATAGCATTCTGATGTGACTTCTTAAAATCCTAAAAATGTCACAATTTGAACCTTCACCGATAAAACGTTATAACAAAAATACCAAAATGTCTTGTTTAAGAATAATTTCAGGATTACTAAATAACCCTAACATCTACAAGATATATCTCATAAAGCATAATGATTCAGAATACAAAATGTATTTCACATGTAATTTTTTGTGTCTCCTCGAGATTTTGAAAATGTAAGAGTCAGAAATGTTGTTGGAATACTGATAGGGGAGGTGAATTAATATTATGCAATTTCTACTACTTTTAACCGAAATATGTAAGCATCAATTTATCAACAATTTATCAATTATGATTTCATTCAAGATATTATGAGAAATATCATTCAAAAAAAAAAAAAAACCATAGATTGATAGTTCACAAGAATTTTACATGGAAACCCAAATGGGAGAAAACCAGAGAATGTTTTTATATATATATATCAAATATTACAATAGGAAGCACCAAATTCAAAATTCTCCAACACAAACTGGAAGGAGGCTCCAACCCCATTTTTACAAGGTCCAACCTAAAGGAATCTACAACTCCCTAAATTCTCTAGCTCCAACTAGAAGGAGGCTCCAACCTGTTGATTTACAAGCTCCAATCCAAAGACAACTCCAACTCCCTGAATTCTTCGGCTCCAGCCAGAAGGAGGATATGACCCCTTTTACTTCCCACTTCATCCCACCCTGACATATAAGTGTAGACTCAACCTATCACTGATAATCATCATGCCAATATATTTGTCATTGTGAGGATCATTGTCACTGTCACTGTATCTATCACTGATACTAATATCTCATCATCAACAAGCTATATCTACTCAATAATATTACAATATCACTAATATAATATCTCATACATATTCTCAGCATCATCAACATATGCCTCAAACCATGTTCGAAGAACATGCCTTAAGCATATGCCAAACCATCCAAGATATTCCTTGAGAATATACCATAACAATAAAAATATAAACATAGAAAGCATACCTGCAGTCATGTATAAACCTGGTGTATGTGATCATATACCTGTAGAACTTCCTCAACTTCTTCAAAAAAGGATATCATCTTCATTTGACTTTACTTCAGTCTCGTGGGACTAGTTTTTTGGATTATTCACAAACCCTAACTTTCAACTAGCATAACTTTGTACTTGTAAAGAATGAAGGTATGAAACTTGTACCCAATATTATTCAATATCCTCTTTGAAATCCTCCAAGCTTCACTCCTTGAATCATTCTTGAAAAGGAGTTATAGAGAAAATGGAATACCTTTCTAAATTATGGATTATTTTGGAGAGTGAACGCGTAGAATATGCCATGCGTTGAATATTTGATATATTTTTCTCAAACTCACACACAACATATTGCGAACTATACTCTTTCCAATTCTATTTGTCTCATAGAAGTTGGATCCTCTATGAATAATTTATAATTTTTTTTTTAGAACACTTGTTTCAAACTAGTTTCAGGACTAGTCAAAAAGCCTATATTTCAAAGAGTGTATCTCCAAATATACAATGACCCAGAAGTTGAAAATTTTACCAAAGGTACCATGATATTTCTTCTCAACAGCCTCCAAGTTTTTCTATCTGAATAATTATATAAAAAAATGTTATAGTTAAAATGACAAGATGACCCTTAAATAACATACCTTAGAACACTTCATCCTCCCTTGGAATTTCATTCTTCTTGACTTCATATTCCATTTGAAATTCACCTTATACCTCCTTGGTTACCTTAGATAAAAATGACTTGTGTTGATGTAACAAATATAATCCCAGGCTCCTTATTTATACTAGATATGACACCCACTTTTTAGGGTTGACTTGACCAAAATAAAATTCAAATTATTTTTTAATGATTACTCCATTGGGGCCAAATTTACCAACAATATCCTTAATATTTATTTTAATATTCATTGCAATGGGGATGATTTGGAACTTCTTGTTTGCAACAATTTGTTTTCTTTTAATTAATTAGGGGTTGACTTGTCACTTCTTGTTACAACTTTTTAGGAATTCTTAATCATACTTTGTGGCTTCCATCTTAAATAGGTAATATCTGATCAATTATGAGGATCCACATGTCATAGAACCTACTGTTGGAAACAACATGATGAGGAATATCCATCTATGAGAGATTTAAATGCATTAGTAGAGTCCATCATCCTATTTTTCCTCAAACAACTTCATGCTTCATGACCACATCTCTAGGCTTCATGTAGATTTCTTCAAATCATATTCATGTGAGGGCCATGCTTAAATCTACTCCATAAGGGGACCAATTCAGAAACTTATTCAATTATACTCATTAGTTCTAGAGGATTCTAGACTTATTCTTAAGTTGATATCAATGAAAACCAATCTTCCAATAGTCTCCCCCTTTGGCACTGATGGTGAAACTCATGCTCTCCTTGTGACCAATTCTCCCGCTATATTCATTCTTCTCTTATTTGTATCCCCATTTGACATAAATATCAAATGGTAACTCCCCCTGACAGTACACCTTCGTCTGACAATCTATTTCCCAATATTCATGCTTCTGAATTTTCTTTCTTGCTCTTTTTTTGTCCCTACTCTGATGCTTTTTGTCCATTGTTGTTTTCTGATGATGTAAACTGATGACATATATATAATGAGTTCATTAATGATATAATCATTCAACAATCAAATCTTCACAATTTAACTCTTCCTAGTGATTTCTCTTCTTGTGTCTTCTTTTCAAAATGTCGTGTAGATCACTATGGAGCATAAACTACTACAATTTTTTGTCGAAGATACTAAAATGTCTCTCTTGGGAGAGGTTTGGTGAATATATCTAAAATCTATTCCTTTGTCCCAATGTACTCCAACTGGATATTATTTTGTGTAACTTGTTCCCATGGAAATTGAAACTTGATCGGGATATGTTTGGTCTTGGAATGCATCATTGGATTCTTGGAGATACTTGTAACACTAGTATTGTCACAGAGTATAGAGATGGACTCATCATGTTTTACTTGTATGTTTTGTAGTGTTTTCTTCATCTAGAGAACCTGGGTACAACATGTTGTTTCTGCAATATATTTTTCTTTTGTTGTAGACAATGACATTGAGGATTGTGGTTTACTTAGACAAGATACCAAACAATCACCCAAGTAGAATGGTGCTCCACTAGTATTTCTTTGGTCATCAACACTTCCTTCCCAATATGCACTTGTGTAGGTGACCATAGTCAACTCATTCTCTTTTGGATACCATAATCCAGACTTTGTTGTTCCTTTAAGATATTTAAAGATTTTTTTTACTCCCAACACATGAGTTTTCTTTAGTGCTTCTTGAAATTTGACAACTTGTCCAACACTTCAATTACATCTGGTCTTTAGGTTGTCACACAGAGTAAGTTTCCAATCATTGATCTATATAGTCTTAGATGATGCACCATGAAAAATTGTTGGAATGGGAAAGGTAAAAATAAATCAAAGGAATGGAAACCAATGGTTGTTAAAAGAGGTAAGACATGTTCCATATCTAAGGAAAAATATCATTTAAACAAGGAAGTTGGAAAGTGAAGGTTGTATATCCATATTTACAGATAAGGTATGGAAGGCCACCAAAGGATCACTAGTGATAGAAAAAGAGAGAATGTAGGTACATTGTATTTATGTACTGACAATACCGACTCTTTTATATCTTTAGCTTCTACAAGAGTGGATACAAAACTGTAGCATCATAGGCTTGGACACATGTGTGATGAGGGGATGCAAATAATTCACAAAACAAATTTGTTTCTAGATATTAAACAAATTGATTTGGATTTCTATGAGAACTGTGTTTATGGGAAACAAAACAGATTCAGATTTCTCAGAGTTGGAAAAGAAACGAAGAGTGAAAGGTTAGATCTTGTGCATACAGATATATGGGGACCAACTCAGATATCATCTCTTGGTGTCTCTCATTATTATGTTACTTTTATTGATGATGCGACTAGAAAAACATGGGTTTATTTCATTAGACAAAAATGTGATGTTTGATACTTTTAGGAAATTAAAATCATTGGTTGAGAATGAGATGGGAAAAAGGTGAAGTGTCTCAGATCAGACAATGGAGGTGAATATTGCAGAAAATATTTTGATGATTACTATTCATACCATGGGATTCATAGAGAAAAAACAGTTTCGGGAACACCACAAGAAAATGGTGTGTCAAAAAGGATAAACGAGACAATCATGGAGCGTGCAAGGAGTATGAAATTGCATGTTGGGTTTCCCTTAAGATTTTGGGCATTTGTTGTAAATATTGGTGTTTACTTAATAAACCTAGGACCTTCAAGATCTTTGGATGGTGGAATTATAGAGGAGGCATGGACAAGTAAAAAGGTAAACTATTCTTTTTTGAAGACTTTCAGTTGTGAATCATTTGTCCATATTGATAAAGAAGATAAAACAAATCTTGAGGGAAAATCCAAGAAGTGTACCTTTATTGGATACGGTGATAATGATTTTGGGTATTGCTTATGGGATTATGAAAATTACAAAATCATTAGGATTATAGATGCCATATTCAATGAGAAGGTCATGTACAAAGATCAGTTGTAGGGAAATAAATAGGAAAAATAAAAACCAGAATACACAGTGCTTGATGAGATCACTGAAAAAGAAATTCCATAGGTACTAGAAAATCAAAATGCAGAACGATAGGAGAAGTAGGTACCTCAAACTCCTACAAGTGTTGTTAGAATATCTACTGGCCTAATTAGACCCCATGAACGATACTCTCCTTCTTTCTATTATTTATTGTTGACTTATTCTTGTGAACCAGAATGTTATGAAGACGTAATGCAGGTAGACACTAAAAATAAGTGGGAGAAAAGCATGAAAGAGGAAATGGATTCCTTCCTAAATAACCATACTTGTGACATGGTTCAGTTGCCTGGAAGAAAAAGAGCATTGCAGAATAAGTGGGTTTACAAGTTGACGGAAGAAGATGGAGGAAAAAATTGGTACAAAACTAGACTTGTTGTAAAGGAGTTTGAACAAAAGAAAGGTATATATTTTGATGAAATATTTTCTCCTATTGTTAAAATGACTTCAATTCATACTATTTTAATTCTTGTGATAGTATAATATTTTCATCTTAAAGAGTTAGATGTAATAACAACTTTTCTCCATGAGGATTTGGGTGAAGAGATTTATATGCAGCAGCCATAGGGGTATGAGGTCAAAGGGAAAGAAAATTTGGTATGTAGGTTGAAGAAGAGATTGTATGGCCTAAAGAAAGCTCCAAGACAGTGGTATTTGAAGTTTGATAGGTTTGTGACAGAACAAGGTTATAGTAGATGTCATTCTGATCACTGTGTTTATTTTAAAAGGATATAAAATGGAAGCTATAATATCTTTCTATTGTATGTAGATGACATGCTTGTTGAAGGGTCTAATATGTAGGATATAAATGTTCTCAGGAAGAAATTCACTAATTCATTTGCGATGAAGGATTTGGGTGCTTCAAAGAAATTTCTTGGTATGAGAATAAAAAGAGACAGAAAAAATAGAAAATTGAGATTGTCTAAAAGTGAGTACATAGAGAAGGTGTTGGAGAGGTTCAGAATGAAGAATGAAAAAATATTTAGTGCACCTTTGGCCAGCCATTTCAAAATAACCAAGGAAATGTGTCCTATGACACAGGAGGAGATATAATACATGTCTAGGGTCTCTTATTCATTAGCAGTTGGTAGCTTGATGTATTCGATGGTTTTCACAAGGCCAGATATTTCACATGCAGTGGGAGTTATGAGCATGTATATGAACAAACCAGGTAAAGAACATTGGCAGGAAGTAAAGTGGATTATCCAGTATTTGAGAGGTACTTTTACTCATGCATTATGTTTTGGGGGTTTAGTCATTGTTCTACAGGGATATCTTGATTAAGATATGGCATGTGATAAACATAGCAGAAGGAGCACCACAAGGTATGTTTTTACTATAGGTGGAACAAAAGTAAGTTGTATTTCAAAACTATAAAAGGATGTTGCACTTTCAACAATAGAAGAAGTGTATGTTGTTACTACAAAGGCTATTAAAGAAATTATTTGGTTACAAAGGTTTATGGAGGAATTGGAAAGAAGCAAGAGAATATCAGGTTGTATTGCGATAGTGAAAGTGCCATTCATCCTGCAAATAACTTGGCCTTCCATTAAAATAATAAGAATATACAACTCAGGTACCATTTCATATGATCCATCTTTGAATATGGACATTTGAATTTGGAAAACATACATACTAGCCATAATCCTGCAGACATGTTAACAAAGGGAGTAATCATGGAGAAACTAAGTTCCAGCTCAGTTTCAATTGGCATTCAAGCATAAAGGTGAATATGAGAAATTTCTCAGGTCCAAGAAGGATCATAGTCTAGCAAATACAAAAAACATGGAGTTGTTGTGATTAGTCTCCAAGTGGGAGATTGTTGGCTGTGGAGCCTTATTATCTTCCTTATTCATAGGTATTTGTGTTTACCCATGTTTATACCCAATAAATAATATACACCCCTCCATGCAAGGGGGGGGGGGGTATTTCCCCCCCCTTCGAGGTATAGGGAGCTCATACCCTGGTATGGGGGTTCTGGGGGCAAGTGACCATCGATGGGGGTTCAGGGACAACATCCCTCGATGGGGGTTTGAACAAGAAGACCCCGAAGGAAATTTTTCCTTGTAAATGTATATTGTAATTTCATAGTAAATTTGGACTGTTCATTATAAGGTTGAAGATCTGACAGTAGAATTTAAGTTAGGGTTTTTTTTTCCTAGAAGGAAACCCTCTTTTATGAGAGAACTATATTGTGGCTATTTATCATTATGAATATTGTATTCTGAGAGAGGATACTATGTGAGAAAGAAGAGGAACTTACAACAGGTGTGTTGTAGGTTGTATCCCTTCATTTTTCTGGATAATAAAAAGGAAGGATCTGAAAATTTCTCTAGTGGATGTAGCCCACATCGGGTGAACCACTTATATATGTTTCTCTATTGTATTGTGTATGTTTTGTGTTTTATTTCCACATTTTTTTTATTTTATTGTTCCATGATCCTATTTTTCCAACATGATTTACATTCCTGCATAATAAACCTCTACAATATCGTCTCAAGATATTTTCTCTGACTTAACGAGAGTTTCCTATTTTCCTGATCTCTTTTAATTTCCATGCCCAAAATGAAATTTTGAGCACCAATATCCTTCATGTCAAATTTAGAGGACAATTGAGTTTTCACATCTTCGATAATCTCCTTGGTGTTTCCTATTAGAAACATGTCATCCACATACAAGACCAAATAAATCAAATGATGACCAATTAATTTGAAATACACACAATGATCCTCTTTTCTTCTTATGAAGCCAAGTCCCAAAATATAAGTATCAAATTTTTTATACCACATCCTTGGTGATTGTTTTAAAGCATACAGGGACTTTTTCATCTTACATACCAGCTCTGTAACAACCCTAGATGAATACATGCTTTGGGATTATTAAGTAAAATTTATTAGATGACTAATTGTCCTAATATGGTTTTAATTAAACAATGATTAGTATTAATAATATTAATTGATTATTTATTTATTAATTAATTGTTTTTAACTTTTGATCAATTAATTAATTAATTAATTATTACATATGACACTCGATGACATTGGTAATAGTTTAAGTGGGGCTTAATAATTTTAAATTCTTTAATTAAAATGCTTTACGTATGCGGGAGGGGATAAGACATTAAAGAAAGGGATAAGATATTAATGAAGGGGGGATAAGACATTAAAGAAAGGGATAAGATATTAATGAAGGGGGGATAAGACATTAAAGAATGGGATAATATATTAGGTATGGAGTAAATGAAGGGAAGTCGGTGAAAGGAGGGATAAGGAAGGGAAGGAGTTTGACGAGAGGCATTCTACAAAGGTTGGGGGATGGATTTTGGGAGCTCTGGGATTTGCAGAGAGGGAAGTGAAATTTTATGAGTGGGATTGATACAGTGCACCAGAGTTGCTGGGGGTTTTGGGCATGGGGGCCAGGATATCCGTTGATATCCTCGAGCTAGGGAGCTACCTAGTTGGCAGAGAGGAACGGATTTGGGCAGTGTTCATAAGAGATCAAGTAGGTAAGCTGCGGACAAAAGGAGGGATAATAGCATCAGGTTCAGGTACTTATTTAAATTTATGCACTGTTTTTCATTATGATTAATTAATTTTATTATTATTGATATATTTGATTGCGAATGTGCTAAATGAAGGTAACTTTTAAATTTTACTGCTATGTTTTAAATAAATGGTTGTTTATTTAATTTGGCTATTACATTTGGTATCAGAGCCACATTGTTCACACTCTAGAGCCTTAAGGGCCAAATTCCCCTTTGCCTAACCTGCAAACCAAACCAAATGCAGAAATTTTAAAACTAATATAAAAATAAATGCATTATAAATTTACCAAAGTAAAACTATAAATAAGTTTCAATTTGCTTCCTTTCTTTACACTGTTGATTTATCTTTTCACTTTATAATTCCATGAGGCCAAGTTGTTTTGACTCTCTTGTATCTGTGAGTGAAAAGATCTGCGGCAAAACCCGCAGCAAATAATCCATCTTGACTCCCTTCAAAATTCCTGGCAGACTCTTCTATGAATTGTTATATCTTAGATGGATTTTCTGTAGCAGATTTTCTTGAAAACTCTTCATTTTTTTTCCTTCCTCCCTGGGGTTTGCAAACACTTTTTACCACTGCCTACTATCCCTGTTTTGCCTGCAGTAGAAATGTGTATTTTTGTTAAAAAAAAAAATGTGAATTTATTTTATAGCGACACATACTGGAAAATTTATAAAAATTAAAACATCGAGCATAAATATCATCAAACATGAATGTTGACTTTCAACCTAGCATATTCTATTATTAGAGATCATACCCTATTGTATATTTTAGCAATAACACAGTAATAAGATAATTACATAGTAATTGACAGAAACAGAACACCGCAAGACAAAATAAACTAGCACAATTAAAAACATTTAATTCTCTCATAAAAAAAAATGTTAATAGCATCTGTACCGGTGAATGAACTTGGTCACTGGCTGAGTGATTACGAAACAGACTCCATATTAATTGCTAGTGAAAATTGTTCTCTGTATTTTGTGACAGACAGTACTATTTGAGATTTAATTCATAAATTTACAATTATTATTATTGAATGACATTGCTCATGATTTTACAGTTATTATTTTTAAATGCAAATGCCTTCAAAATCAGCAAGTTTTCTGAGAATAGCTAAAAAAAAGAATCGTGTAACATTATACTATACATGTATATATTTGCGGTACATGTATG
>JZKD02S1044520.1:443450-463391 GCA_000966675.3 Picea glauca | reverse complement strand
ATTGGTAATAATTTAAGGGGGGCTTAATAATTTTAAATTGTTTAATTAAAATGATTTACGTATGCGGGAGGGGATAAGACATTAAAGAAAGGGATAAGATATTAATGAAGGGGGGATAAGACATTAAAGAAAGGGATAAGATATTAATGAAGGGGGGACAAGACATTAAAGAATGGGATAAGATATTAGGTAGGGAGTAAATGAAGGGAATTCGGTGAAAGGAGGGATAAGTAAGGGAAGGAGTTTGACGGGAGGCATTCTATGGAGGTTGGGGGATGGATTTTGGGAGCTCTGGGATTTGCAGAGAGGGAGGTGAAATTTTGTGAGTGGGATTGATACAGTGCACTGGAGTTGCTGGGGGTTTTGGGCACGGGGGCCAGGATATCCGTAGATATCCTGGAGCTAGGGAGCTACCTAGTTGGCAGGGAGGAACGGATTTGGGTAGTGTTCATAAGAGATCAAGGAGGCAAGCTGCGGACAAAAGGAGGGATAATAGCATCAGGTTCAGATACTTATTTAAATTTATGCACTGTTTTTCATTATGATTAATTAATTTTATTATTATTGATATATTTGATTGCGAATGTGCTAAATGAAGGTAACTTTTAAATTTTACGGCTATGTTTTAAATAAATGGTTGTTTATTTAATTCGGCTATTACAAGCTCTTTCTTTCCGTTCACAAGAAATCCTTCTGGCTACTTCATGTATATTTCTTCTTCCATATCCTCGCATATGAATGTTGTATTCACACCCATATTCTCTAATTAAAAATAAAACATACGAACAATAGATAAGAAAAATATAATAGAGGTTAACTTGGCAATAGGAGAAAAAATATCACCAAAATCAATTCCATCAACCTAGGAACAACCCTTTGCTATTGACTGAGCTTTGTATTTCTCCATTTTTCCTTGTGTATTCAACTTCTTTTTGAGTACCCATTTTCTACCAATGTTATTTCTTCTTGTCGACAACTCCATTAGATACCAATCCTCATTATTATCTAAATATTCCATTTCTTCAACCATGGCCTTTTCCCATAGTTTTCCATCATCGAAATCCACTGCCACCCTAATATTTCTAGGATCATCATCAATAATAGACAAAGATAATTTTGAATGGAAATTAGGTGGAGTATACCTTTATGGTATACTTTTTTCTCAAACCGATCTCCTCAATATTGGAGTATGAGGATATTATTCTTTTGATTCATGTTCTTCTGTAGAGTCATATTCATCATCCTTTGACTCAACATTTATTTTCTATGGTTCTTCCTTACTTGGTAGGACTTCCTAGTTGAAAACATCTTTCATTTCTCTAAATACCACATCTTAGTTATACATAACCTTCTTAGTTTTTGGGTTCCAAATATTATAATGTTTGAGACCATTTTTATACCCAATAAAGATACATGTTTCATCCTTCATATCTATCTTAATCATGTTTTCCTCTAGAACATGAACATAGGCTGCACAACCAAATACCTTAAGATATGTGAGAAAGGGTTTCTTACCAGTCCATACCTTATGTGGATTCTTGTCATCTAGTGTTGATGAGGGCGATTGATTGACTAGGTAATATGTAATACCCACTACCTATACCCAAAATTATTTCCCTAACCTAACACCATTCAGCATGCACATTGTTTTTTTCCATCAACTTCCTATTCGTCTTTTATGCAAATACATTCTACTAAGGTGTTCAAGGAATATACTTCTTCCTTGATATACCACATTTCTTACATAATTTTTCAAAATCATTCCCTTAGAAATATCCACCATTATCTGTCCTCAACACCTTAATTCTTTTCTTTGTTTGATTCTCAACAAGATCCTTAAAATCTTTAAACCTGTCAAAGACTTCATATTTCTTCCTAAGGAAATATATCCAAGTATTCCTTGAGAATTAATATATAAATGAGACATAGTAGACATATTTTTTGAATGATGGAACTAAAATAGGTCCAGACACATCACTATGCACTAGCTGTACAATTCATTCTACCCTTATTGCAGAAGAGGGGAATCTTACTTGATTTTTCTTCCCATATACACAATGTTCATAGAAATCAAAATCCAGAGAGTATCTAGACATATTTTCCACCATACCTTTACCAAGTAGTAGTTTAATACCCGTCTCTCCGATATGCCCCAATATTTCATGCCACAACATAACCTTTTCTCTAGAGACTTAGGAGTTTTTTTCCTCTTCAGATCCAATATAAGCAAAAGTGGAACTATTCCACCAATCACTAATAATGCTTCCTTGCAGCTTATAAAAAGTTCCAATATAAACTCCCTTCAACAACACCATTTCTCCTAAAATTACATAGACCCCTACCCTCACCTGGAGTCCACTGACCTCTGGGTCTAAGGATCTCAAACTTACAAGAGTTGGATTGGCCCTCTAGGCCCATCTGGAAATCCTTTGGTCAATTTCCATAGGTCCTAGACATCCTTTGTTTAATTTACATAGGTCTCTTCTGCTAATTTCGGGAAAAAAATGGATTTATTATAATCTCCTTGAAACTAGACGCTTCCTCCATGTGACCCAGGCCTAAAAACTAGGGATTTCCTGTAGTTTTCCACTTAGCTCGAGATTTAAGGCCCTTACGCTTTGGGTATTTCCAATGAATAGAATTATCGAGCCCTAAATGATGAAGCGTTGAATCCCTAGGAATGATCAATCGATCTTGGCGATGACATGTGGATGGTCCAAATCCCTTTGGGGGTTCATGACTTCGATCATCCTTGACTCCAGTGCTATTCACTCCTCCCTTTTCTCACGAAGTCTTTGCCTGCCAAGCACTCCATCCAACTGACACCTGTCAATTAGATCGATGGTTTGGATGTAGTTCATTTTGTGTTACTTATTGGATTTTGGGTGCTTTGACACTACCCTCTCCTCCTCGCCTATGAAGTATCCAAGTGTCGAAGTGTGGGAGTAATTGAATCATGGCCCCACTTAGATCTGTTGGTTGCAAACACTTTGCTCCTTCTAGGCTTCGACGATCCTACACCATTATACACCTTTCAACCATTGAACAAGTGAGGTGTTGAAGGCATTAAATATTATCCACCTCGTAGCTCTCAATCGATCTGACAACTTTCAATTCTTCGACGATTTCCCACAGAATCTCCACCGTAGGTTCTTCAAACTTTTTCCTTCAGAGGATTCTTGGTTTTTGTCCCTCCCCGGCTTAGTTTTCTGAGGTGAATGGGGCCTCGAACTATTCTCTATAAAATCCTCCTTCAGGGTAAAAGGTAGCTATCTCTCCCAATCTTAAGTTCGAGGGATATATGAGACCTTTGCCTCCCCTTTGTGCACTTCTTTCGAACTAGAAAATGTTTGGACTTATAATTTTTTCTAATTTTTTTATCTTAAGAGACTGAGGTTGTTATCTCTCCTGATATTTCTTCTCCAAGGATTTGGGGTCCTTAGGTGAACACCTTGCAACCTTGAAACTATGCAACGATTAAATTTCTTTCTCTCAACAATGATTCTGAAAATAACTCTTCTTGCGCACTCCTTGTGTGGATCTGTGATTTCTCTACACTGCTCCTATCAAAGGTTCAATGTTATCTCTCATGATCTTCTCTAAGTTAAATTTAGCTATGTCAATACACTCCTTGCGGAAAAATGTGCACTCCTTGCACAAGCTATCAAAAGAGAAACAATTGAATCTTCTTCTAACTCCACAAACTTATAGATTTAACCATAAAATACATTCAAAACCACAAGAACAAGTAGAAACAAATAATTTAAATTAATAGAAAGCATACCATTCATTCAGATAAACCTAATAACAACAAAGACAAACATTTGGGTCAAATATTTCTCTGTTCTATTCATTCAAGTGGTAAAATATATATACATAGAGGCAATTCTCCACTGCTCTTTCAACGAAATTATACCATGCTCTTTGTCTCACACAACAACATCTTTTTTTCTCTTAACTATTACAAAATAAGCAACCCAACCCCATTTGGACATAAGATACAAATATATATACAAGGGGTGAGTCCTCGTGTTTTTCAACCCAACAACCTAATTCTATCCTATCAGGATTTAAATGCATCCATCTACCAAGGACTTTGGAGTTAATAACATTTACAAGTAAGATAAGGGATGATGCATAGCCTCTGTACAATATAGCCTTTATATTAAATTGATATTGATCTGAAAGGATCTTTGAGGGTGGCCTCAGCCTCCAATCATTAATTACATTTCTTTTTATAAAATTTTGAATTCAAAAAGGTGCGCTCTCATTTGTGTAGTCCAAATCAGCTCCATAAATGTGTTGGTTGATGTGTTTCTCTCCAACTCATCCTCATTTTAATGTTGATGTAGATGCTCCCACATCATACTCCTCTGGACAAAAATTCATGGAGTTATGTCCATGATATCCTGCACTATCTTTCCTTGCTTCTGGATATCTTCTTCACTTATCCAACTTGCAACTTCTTATGGATGGCCTTTCCACTTAACCAGATATTCAAAGTAATTATTTATTCTCATCCTTTTTCCAATCCTATGATCTATGATATTCTCCATCGGTGGATTTTCCGCTACCGGAATTTTTTTTTCCCATCTGATTTCCCTCTGATAATATGATCCTCCTGCTTCATCTTCCCTATAAGGACACAGGTATGAAACATTAAAAATAGGTGATATTCCCACATTTTCTAGGATCTCTATCTCATAATCATTTTCTGCAAACTTTGTAGGGATCTTGCATGGTCCTATATTTTTCATTTTTAGTTTGTTATATGTTTCCCTTGGGAACTTTTCCTTCCTAAAGTGCGATAAAACATGATCTCCCACTTCAAATTGAAGCTCTCTTCTATGCTAATCAAATTTGTCTTTGTACTTATTGTTGTTGTCTTGCAACTTCTCCTTGATCTCACCATGAAGATTCTACATTTCTGCAGCAAAATCTTCTGCTCCTACACTTCTGAACTCATTCTGTCCCAAATTTCTTAATTCTGATGTTCCCCTTGGCTACATTTCATATACAATCTAGAATGGATTTCTCCATGTGCTCCTATTTGGTGAATCATTGTATACAAATTTTTCTTGTGGCAGAATCCGATCCCATTGGTTGTTATGCTCAGTGACTAAGCTCCTCAACAAATTCCCTAAAGTTTTTCTTACCACCTCAGTCTATCCATATGTATGAGGGTGATATGTTGAAATAAATAATAATTCTATCCCAATATTCTTCCACAACATTCTCCATAAATGACCAACAGATTTGGTTTCCCTATCTGAGACAATGCTCCTGGGCAAACCATGTAGTCTTACAACTTCTTTAAAAAATAGACTTGCTATGTCTGTAGAATTATTTTTCTTTTGGAATGGTATAAAGTGTGCCATTTTGGAAAATCTGTTAACTAACACAAATATGGAATCATTTCATGTATGTTTTCTTGGTAATCCCAACACGAAATCCATGCTGATAGCATCCCAAGGCCTATCTGGAATAGGAAATGACTGATAAAGGCCATTGTTCTGATGTCTTCCTTTTGCATACTGGAAAATTCTGCATTTGTTCAAAAATTTCTTCACTTCAGATCTCATTCATGGCCAATAGTATGAGCTACTCAACTGTGCAAATGTTTTATCATGGCCAAAATTTCCTGCTAGGCCCCCACTATGCTTTTCTTTCAGAAGATTGTCTCTCCTTGATCATTTTGGTATGCAAAGTTGGATGCTCTTGAATAACAGTCCATGTTGAATCAAACATTCCATCTGTGGGCTCCTATCCCTTAGTAAATGATTTGCATAGGCTTTTTAATCTTCTTTGAAGTCTGCATCTTCCCCATACATTTCCTTAAGTTGTCCAAACCCTAAGGTTTCTACTTTGAATTCCTGCATAATCAAACACCTCTTACTCAAAGCATTTGCAACTTTATTTGCATGACCAAAAATATGTTTGATAACAAAAGTGAAATTATGCATAAATTCCACCAACTTTACATGTCTCTGATTCAACTTTTCTTTCCTGGTAATGAACTGTAGAGCTTGATTATCACTATACAGCATGAACTCCTTGGGAATAAGATAATACCTCCATTTTTTTCAATGCTTGAATCACTGCATAGAATTATTTTTCATATGTAGAGTATTTTGTCTTGGTATCATTCAACTTCTCACTGAAATATGCTACAATTTTTTTTATCCTGACTTAAGGCTGCTCCAATTGCTACTCCACTACCATCGAACCTTACCTAAAATGTCTTTCCAAAATATGGAAGAATGAGAATTGGTTTTTCTGTGATCTTATCCTTCAATATCCTGAAGCTCTTCGCAACCTCTTATGTCCACTTAAAATATTTGTGTCTCTTCTTCACAGTGTCTAATATTGGTTTACACATACCACTGAAATCTCTAATGAATTTCCTATAGAAACTTGTTAATCCATGGAAACTCCTTACCTCGAATATACTCCTTGGTGATGGCCAATATATGATAACTCTCACCTTTTTTGGATCCATCTTCAGCTCATTAGAAGAGATCACAAAACCCAAATATATGAGTTGTATCTTCATAAAATATGACTTCTTTAAATTTATCAACAACTTCTCTTGCTGCAACCTTCTCATCACTAATTTCAAGTGTCTCAAGTGTTCCTCCTCAGTTTTTCTGAAGACTAGTATATCATTCAGATACATGAGAACAAATTTTCCTATGAAGTCTTTGAGTACTTCATTTATCAATCTCATGGATGTGATTGGGGCATTAGTTAAGCCAAATGGTATAACAAGACACTCATAGAACCCTTCATTTGTCTTGAAATTTTTTTTCCATTCATCCCCCTCTCTCTTCCTTATCTGGTGATAACCACTTTTCATATCTATCTTTGAAAAATAATGTGCTCCACTTAAACAATCCTTCAAGTCATGCATCCTGGGTAAAGGAAAATTTGTACCTAATAGTGATCTTATTGATGGTTCTAGAGTATGTACACATTATACATCCTCCATCCTTCTTAGGACTCAATAAATTTGGTATAGAGCATGGGATTAAGATTTCTCTGACTAAACTCTTTTCTAACAGATCTTGGACATGATTCTTGACCTCTTCATTTTCTTGAGGTGTCAATCTATATCCCAGTTTGTTTGGAAAACTGGCTCCTGGAATAATATCAATGTGATGACTTATGTTTCTAATGGGTGGCACTGAGAAAGGTAACTCATCCACCTCTATATCAGCAAAATTTTCTAGTAAATCCTAAATTTCTTCAGGAAGATCATCCACAATACTACCTGTAAGGATGACTCTAGGATTTCTCACTACATCAATATGCATCTCTTTCTCCCTCTTGACTTCATTCAAGAGCTCCTTCCCACTCATGAGAAGTATTCTTGGGTTGGCTTATTCCTTCACCTTCTTATCTTCTATTGGCAGCGTCATGTGTGTCCTACCATTCTTCTCTAGGGTGTATGTGTTTTCCCTCCCATCATGTATGATATTTATGTCAAACTACCATGGTATTCCCACTAAAATGTGACATACATCCATGGGAATTACATCACGTAAAATTTCATATCTGTATCCTCCTATTTCAAATTCAACTTGGCATTGTTTACTTACCATTACCTGGTGTCATTTTTGGAACCATGAAACTTTATATGGATTTGGATGTGCAATAGTCTCCATCTACATCTTTTCCACCATCTTTTTGGATACTATGTTGTTAGTGATTACACTGTCTATAATCACCTAGAAAACTCTATCCTTGGTCTTGCAAGTAATCCTGAACATATTTTTTCTCTGTATTTGTGCTTCCACCTCCTTCTCTGGTTTCAAGAGAATTTTCCTCATCGTGAGGGATCTTCCATCTTCAATAGCTTCCGCCTCAACATTACTTTTATGCCCTTCAAAAATATGACCTTCTCCTCCTTCTTATTTCTTTTTCTCTGAGCATTGCTAAGACATATGCCCTGTCTTTCCATAGGCATAACATCTTATCTCTCCTCCTCTACCTCTTCCTTTTCCTTGAGGAAAATAATTCCTTCCGCCATATTGTCTCCCTATGGAACTTCCTCCTCTCTCTGTATGACTGTGGGGTTTTTCAGTTTCAGCCTTGGATTTCTGAGACTTGTCATGGACAATTCCCTAACCTCTGTGTGGGATTTTTCCTTTGCCTCATTGGCTTTGTTTTCTGGCCAAATTATCTTCTTCTTTCATGACATCCTGATACACATCTTCAACTGTCCTCATAGTCACCATGTTGATTTCATCCTAGATTTCATGTCTCAAACCATAAATGTATCTGGAAACCTTCTCTTCATCACTTTCACAGTGACCATCTTTGATGTTCAACCTATAGAACTCTTATGTGTACTCTTTTACTATCAATCCTTTCTGTCTCAGGTTCTACAGTCTCCTGAATAGATTTATTTGGTAGTCTTTGGGTATGAATTTATCCTTTAGCTTGTCTACCACTCTGTACCAAATTTTAATTTTCTTTTTGCCTTTGCTCCTTCTGTCAACCTGTAGTTCATCCCACCATGGGTGATGCATGCCTTTTTATCCTTGTGACAACATATTTTACCTTATTCTCATCATCAACCTCCTCATATTCAAATTATTTGTCCATTTCTCTTATCTAGTCCATAAATTCTTCCACATCTAAATCTTCGTCATACATTGGGATTTATATATTTTCTCTTGCTCCCAATTTTACAATAGCTTTCAGTAAGTGTTCTTTTGTAACATATTCCCCTACATATCCTTCATCCTCCATATCTTCACTTTTAGTATCACTGATGTCACCTTCATATGGGGATCTCCTCTGTGCAGTTTCCATGGAATCTATCCTTGCACAAAGTCTCCTCATTTCCTCCTCCATTGTTGGATTTGTCACAAGTCCATCCCTATGTCTTCTTGGTGGCATGTTGTTGAATTTCCTTCACACAAGTATTAAATTATGGCTCTAATACAACTTGACGTAGACCCCCACCCTCACCTGGGATCCAATGAGCACTCGGTCTAAGAATATCAAAATTACAACAGCTTGATTAGCTCTCTAGGCCCCTCTAAACCTCCTTTGTTCAATTTCCACAAGTCTCTTCTAGTGATTTTGGACCAAAATTGCATTTTTGATAAGCTCCTTCCAACTAGGTGCTTCCTCCACGTGATCCAGGCCTAAAAACCAACGCTTTCCTGTAGTTTTCCATTCAAGTCTAGATTTCAAGCCCTACACTTCGGCGGTTTCCAACAAATATAATTCTCAATCCCGTTGAAGTAGAGAAACAATGAAGCGTTGAATCCCTAGGAATGATAAACCAGTCTGGGTGATGATAAGTGGATGGTCCAGATCCCTTCATGGTTTCAAGACTTCAGTCCTCCTTGACCCTAGCTCTATTCACTCCTACTTTTTCTCCTGAAGACTCTGCATGCCTAACACTCTATCCAGTTGACACCTATCAACTAGATCAATGGTTTGGATGTAGTTTAGTGTTTTTTCCTTCATGGATTCTAGGTTCTTTGATGCTACCCTCTCCTTCTCGCATCTGAAGTATCCAATCGCCGAAGTGTGGGATCACTTGATGCGTGTGCACACTCAGATCGGACGGTCGCAAAAACTTCACTCCTTCATGGATTCAGAGATCCTACACCTGTATACACCTTTGAACCACTGAATGCACAAGGTGTTGAATGCCTTAAATACTATCCACCTCAAAAATTTCCCTCGATTTGAAAAATATTAGTTATTCAACGATTTGATACAAAATATCCACAGTAAGTTCTTTGAACTTTTCCCTTCAAAGGATTCTTGGTTGCTGGCCCTCCTGAGCTTGGTTTTCCGAGGTGAATGGGGCCCCAAACTACTCTTTGTACACTCCTCCTATACAGTGAAAGGTAGGTATCTCTTTTGATCTTAAGTTCCAAGGGTATATGAAACCTATTCCTGCCCTTTGTGCACTTCTTTCGAACTGGAAAATGTTTGGACCTAGAAAATTTTCTAAGTCTTATCTTCAGAGACTTGGGTTTCTATCTCTCCCGAGTTTACTTATCCAAGGCTTTGGGGTCCTTATTTTCACACCTTGTAGCCTTGAAACTCTGCAACGCTTACCTATATTTCTCTTAATAGTGATTCTATAAACGAATTTTCCTGTGCACTCCTTGCGTGGCTCTGTGCTTTCTCTACACTGCAGCTATCAAAGGTTCATCCTTATCTCTCATGAGATTATTTGACTTAAATTTAACCTTTTCAAGGAACTCCTTATAGAAAAATGTTCACTCCTTGCATGAGCTATTATAAGAGAAACAATTGAAACTTATTCTAACTACACACACTCATGTATTTAATCGTAAAATACATTCAAAAACACAAGAACAAGTAGAAACAAATAATTTAAATTAACAATAAGCATACCATTCATTCAGATAAACCTAATAACAACAACGCTAAACATTTGGGTCAAATCTTTCTATAATACCCCAAGGTTGATCCCCTATGAAATGTAATGATGTTTGTAGGCTGGTGAGCCAAGTAATTATAAGCTGGTAGGCTTATGTGTTTATTACATTGGAGAGCCTATATGCTAAGGCCAGTGGGCTTGATTTTGTATATGTAATTACACAGATCATTAATAAAATATATCATTGCATGTAGACCGACCACAAAGAAAGATTTATGGGGGAATAATCTCCACTATGCAAGGAAATGAATGGGGCTGAGAGACTAGGAAAGAGGGGCTAAGCTTGAGGGCTTAACCCGAGGGAATATTATAATACATTCCTAAAAAAAATACTAAAGTTGGGAAATAAATCAAGTTATCCTAAGTTCCTTTGGAGAGAGGAAAAAAACTCCAAGTGGAAAGGAATGTGCTCCTGGAGAGCCAAGTGTCACCCAGGATACATGTAGATTTATGTGGGAATTTTAACCATTGTTTCCAGAGAAGTTCGCCTCACCAGTGGGCTCTCTCACGATTATGCAAGTGGAATATTCTCACCATTTTCCATGTTCACTCTTAGAATTCTGACCATTCTGGCCATCTAGCTTCCCACGAGTTCATCCTCATCATTCCAACCATCCCTTGTGAAGTTTATGCAAGCACTCAACAAGTTCGTAGCCAAACCCTTTCTGCCATTGTGAACCTTTGTATTTTGTTTATTCGTTCCCTTGCATTACCCTATTTTGGTTGTTGTGGTTTGAATAGGCAGGTTTCCAGGCCCGTGGTTGAAGAAGCGGGTTGTTATTCCTGTGGTTGAAGAAGTAGGTTGTCGGGCCTGTGAGAAACTCTCTCCAAGTGAGAGAGTCTGTTGAGGAAGGAATTTCTCCTGTGTGATTTCTCCTGTGAGAAACTCTCTCTAGGTGAGAGATTTTTCTGGGAAGTGATTCTAGAGGGAGTCCAATACCAGCTATAGAGCTCTGATAATTCTTTATCCGACCTATTGTTCAATATCTAGAAGGGAAATAGAGCAGTCGATGGATTGTGGAACAATGAAGGTGCATATTCCTAGGGTGGGACAAGCATGTGGGGAATGAGAGTCCGCGAGTAGTGGGCGTAAGTAGGCTCCTTAGAGAAAATCCTTCCAATTTCACTATGTAGTTTCCCATAGCCTCAGCCTAGGTGTAGAATTCCTTTGCCCTGGGTGGATTTTAGTCCCAGCTTGGTGGTGACCCACTACTGAGCATGATGATTAGTGTGGTCTAAGGCTGGGAGGTTTCTGGAAGGTGTGCACACAGTTGGTGGCCATCTATTAAAATATAAGTACCAAATCTGTGTTCCTTGTTTGATGCGTATCTTGTACATGTGTTATAATGTTATCATAATTGTTTGTGTTTATTGCATGTATGTATTATTGTCTCTTCCACATGAATACGTGTATGAACATAATATTATGTCTGTTTAAAATTTCATCATCATATATATATATATATATATATCATATATGTTTCCTCTGTGGTGTTGCCTGTCCTGTGTGGTGGTTGGGGATGTTACAATATGGTATTAGAGCAGAAAAGTAAAGTTGCAATCATTAGGTAGCATTTCCTGACAAAATTTTGAGGGTCGAGGACGTCAAAATATGGTATCAAAGTCATGGTTTCAACATTGAGCCTATATGGACCAGGAAAGTGGAAGTTTAATAAAAGGTTTCATAAATGAATTGTTGTCGAAATGGAAAAAATTGAAGTTCAGAGCCTTGTTTTCAACACTGAGCCTGAATTAGGCCATATAAGTGGTTACAGAATAAGAATCTTAGAGTTAATTGTTTCCGAGAGGGAAAAAATTTGAATTTCAGACAATTTCAGAGTGCCAAGAGAACACCTTGGATATGTTTGGAAGCTCACGAGGTATCATGGTTCAAGAAAGATAGAAAATAAAAGAGACTGCAATAACCGGGGGTTTGGAACTGCAAGGTTTGAAGTTGGGTCATGGGATTTGTTCGGGAGAAGGAGGATCCTACACAATTGTCATATCTGGAGAAAGGCGCATGAAATTGAACTCCTAAGTACTTTGTACTTGATGACTTCAACAAATTTTCCGCGTTATAGAGAAGAAAAGGAAGAAGCTGAATTTTCAAAGTCACAAAGTGGGTCTACACCATAGATCTAGGGGGAAAGTGTTTACCCTTGGATTTGAGAAAGAATAGTTGGGAGCCATAGATCAAAACAAAGGAAATGGTAAGGCGCAGCGGTGGTGAAAACAGATGGCAGTCACTAGATCTGGGCATGGGAGGTTGTGAACGATAGAACTCACAACCGTTCGGAATTCAGTGCTCGGGAGAAACAAAGTGTGCTAAGGCACAAACCCCTAAATCCCGAAGTCCCAAAGTCTAGACTTAATCTAGAATGTTTGTTAATTAAAACATGTGTAAATAGAATAGTTCGTTCAGGAGTTCGACGTTTGGGAGAAATGGGGGTGTCGTAAGGTGAATTCTTCGAAGTCCCAAAGCCTGAAGTCCCAAAGTGACGTGGCATGATGACATCACCCAGGGTGATGTGGACTTCCTTAGTCCTTCCACGTGTTAGTCAGAATGGAAATTTGATGACCTTGTTGGAACAAAAGCAGTCCGACATGTGGGGCCATGTGTCACCATCTTATATGATGACAATTGTACTATGTGGACCCTGGAAGATAAAGTAGTTCACAAGTTCGGCATTCAGAAGTTAACGAGGTTATGGAAGTAAAAACTTTCGAGTGCCGAAGTTCTGAAGCATGAATGTGACATGGCTTATGAAGTCACCATAGATGATGTGTAAACATGGGATGTGTGCCAAGTCTCAGTGAGTTAAATACCTTTGGAGAATAGAAATTCTAGTTAAAGTGTGACATGTGTCACTCGTCCTAGTGGGCCACGTGTCCGCTTCTAATATTTCTCCACATGGAACTCTACTTGAGCATGGCTAGTGGGGCCCATGATGGTCGTAGGAGATGAATGGTGCCATATCCTACATTCCGAAGGTTAGCCACTTCGAAGGAAAGTGGGGTCGTGTGGGTTGAGAAATCCTGAAGGCCAAAGCATTGGAGTTCATCATGACCGTTGAAAGTCATGGATGTGTGTCAGAATATCTAACACTCCAGAGGTTTGTGGCATTGAAGGCTTTGGAAACCTGAAGCACGGAGTCTCGAAGTTAATTATGGTCATTAATTTGGGTAGATAATGGGGACCGTTGATCCCTCTCACATCGGTGGCGAACTTCGTGAGTTCGAGGTTCGAGATATTGGCATTGTGGTGAGTTAAAAACACCCAAAGTCGAGAAATACAAGGCATGGAGTAAGCATCCAACTATTATCACTTGGTCACAGTTGTGGTCACATATGGATTAAAGGTTGAAGGGAAGGGGTTAGCGACCGAAAAAATTGTTTAAGGAACAAAAAAGGGACAAATTGTTCAAGTAGCCATAACTTTATGCTCAAAACTCGGAATTGAGCATGGAAGAAGCCATTGGAAAGGTCATAAACAGTAGAAGTTCATTTTTCACCCAGAAATTGGATATGAACAATAAATATCTCATGAAAAAAAAAAAAAAAAATTCTGATATATTAATGAATCAGAATGGTTCATGTTTCCATGAGATTATTAAGAATAGTTAGCCTTACAAAGTTCTGTTGGATGCACATTGTTTTTGCAGATTAACAGTTGTCATATCAGAGTCAACATAGACTAAAAAAGTGATGGATGATACCTAGGTAGTCTTAAGTCAAGAAGATGAACACAAAGGGTTGAATGTCCAGTTGGATAGGGAAGGAACCAACTCCAATGGACATGGAGGAGAAAGGGAGGAAGACATAAATCTAGTTGAGACCGTCATAAAATTGCAAACATATGTCCAAAGCCATAGGGATTATAATGAGAGGATTATGAAGGAAAAGGAACATCAAGAAGACTTCAACATGAAGTTAATTCATATGTTGGAAAGAATTGAAAATAAGTTGGATAAAGAGAGTGGCTCCAGCAAATAAGGAATTCATGTAACCCCTGAGAAGAAAGGAAGATGAAGGAGTGGTAGTAGACATCATCACCACCACTCCAAAAATCATTTCTATAGGAGAGAACATAGTATCTCATGTCCATCCCCTTTTGGGAAACATAGGAGGTATGAGGTGGATGAGTTGAAAGGAGAAATGAATAAGATCAAACCTCCTACGTTTGGTCTAGAGCATAATAAGGATAAAGATGTTGAAACATGGTTTCTAGGAATGAGGAAGTACTTCCAATTGCATAACTATCCATCTCATGCAGAGGGAAGAATTTCCATCGAACAACTTAAAGGAAATACATCCATGTAGTGGGATAAATTGGTGCAAGTAAAACACCTCAGGGATAAAAATGTGACTTGGAAGGATTTCAAGAGGCATTTTGAGAAGAAATACCTGACCAAGAGGTATTATGACAGAAATATGAAAGAGTTCTTTGAACTTAAACTGGGTAGCATGACTATTGATGAATATGAAAGGAGATTATTAGAGTTGTTGAAGTATGTATCCTTCGTCAAGGATGAGACAGTGAATATTCAGAGGTACTTGAGTGGGATGCCATCTTTCATCAGTGATAAAATACAATATGATGATCCCAAGACTCTGGAAGAAACTATAAGGAGAGAAAAAATCTTATATGATCAACAAAAAGGAAATTCTACTTTCCAAAAGGCTTGGGAGGACAAGAATAAGTTCAGGAAGGAACATAGGAAGAAAGGAAACAAACCTCCCTTTTTTCAAAATAGTCCTCAAGGAAATGATATTTTAGAGAGCATAGAATGGTTGAGGTAAGTGCAAAAAGGTCAAGGCAGGCATCCATTCAATGTTTGGGCTGTAAGGGAGACCACACGTATAGAGATTGTCTTCACAAAAATGACAAGGTGAGAGTTGTCCACAATGTTCAACGAGAAAAAATAGTGGAATACATGGGGAAAAGTTTACCAAGGATCTATGCAGCCCTGGACAATAAGCAAGTTGAGTTTCAATCATACATGATTGAAGTTGAAGGTATGATCAATAATCATTCCTTTATTATTTTAATTTATTCGAGGAAAATTCATATCTATATATACCCTAAGGTAGTGGAAAGATTTTTTTTTCCAAGAAGAAAACATGGGAAATCTTGGCTAGTGCAAGTAGCTAGAGGAGACAAGAGGAAATTTGTTGAGTTGGTTAAATCATGTCTAGTGGGCATGAATGGGATGAGTACCAAGGAAGATTTGAACATCTTGTCATTGGGATCATATGATTTACTAATTGCTATGGATCGGTTGGACCAACACCATTTCATATTATACTACCATAATAAGGAATTAACTTGCTTGGATGAGGAAGGAAATCAGAGAACGGTCCAAGGAATTCCCAAGGTAGTTAGTTTCTGGTAAATCTCAACAATGTAGCTAAAGAAGTGTTATAGGAAAGGTTGTCAAATATTTGTATCCCATATGGAAGAAGCATATGACGATAAGGTGCCAAATCTGGATGATCATGCAGTCTTGGAGGATTTTGAAGATGTTTTCAAGGAGATATCAGGACTACCCCCAAAGAGAGATATTTATTTCTCTATTAATTTAATGCATGGATCAACTCTAGTATCAAGGACTCCTTACAAAATGAGTACACCAGAGATGAAGGAGTTGCAAATGCAGATTGAAGAGCCTCTAAAGAAGGGGTATATACGCCCAAGTGTGTCACTTTGGGGTACCCTAGTCTTGTTCATGAAGAAGAAATATGGGACATTAAGATTGTGCATCGATTTCAAATACTTGAACAAAGTGACTATGAAGAACAAGTATCATTTTCCAAGGATCGATGATCTCTTTGATCAATTGAAGGATGAAAGGATATTTTCAAATATTGATCTCAGGTTAGGATATCATCAAGTAAGAATCAGAGGTGAAGACGTCAGTAATAAAAAAAACAGGACAAGGTATGGTCATTATGAGTTCACAGTGGTTCCATTTGGGTTATCAAATGCACCAATTGTTTTTATGTGCTTAATGAATGGTGTTTTCTGGTAATATTTAAACAAGTTTGTCATTGTATTTTTTGATTACATCCTTGTATATTCCAAGTTGGAAGAAGAACATGATCATCATTTGAGTATGGTGTTGCAAGTGTTAGGAGAACATCAATTGTATGCCAAATTGAGAAAGTGCTCATTTTATCAAAACATAATTTACTATTTGGGGCATATCATATCGTAAGAAGGGATAGGAGTGGAACCTAAAAATATTGAGGCCATTAAAGGGTGGAAAAAACCTAATAATGTGACATAAGTCAGATCCTTCATGGGTCTAGTTGGTTACTAAAAAAGGTTCAATGTAGGGTTTTTGAGAATATCTCACCCAATCACTTCCTTGCAAAGGAAGAGGAAGAAGTTTCAATGGACAGAAGAATGTGAAAATCACTTCCAGCAATTGAAACAATTGTTAACTAGTGCTCCAATTCTGAAGATTGCAGATCCAGATGAAGATTTTGTGTTTTACAAAGGTGTGTGCAAATAAGGACTAGGAGGGGTCCTTAGTCAAAACGAATTTGTGATATGTTTCGAGTCCAGAAAATTGAAAGAGCATGAAAGGATTTATGCCACTCATAATTTGGAGTTGGTATCCATAGTGAACTCTTTGAAGAAGTGGAGGCACTACCTCATGGGAAATAGGTTTGAGCTAAGGACATACCATAATGATCTTAAATATTTGTTCGATCAACCTACATTGAATGCTAGGCAGAGTATATGGTTGGAGTTCCTCTGTGAGTATGACTTTGATACTAAGCACATCAGAGGAAAGGAGAACAAGTTGGTTTATGCACTCGGCAAGAGAGTGCGTGAACTGCATGCTACAACCATTAGCATGTATAATAAGGATCTTAAACACATAATTTTTGAGGCTGCAAATGTTGATTTGCAGTACATGGAATTGGTAACCAAATTGCAACAATGTAAAATGCAGCAAAAACATGAGGATTATGAATTAGAAATTGATGGAATTCTCTTGTATAGAAGTAGAGTTAATGTGCCCAAATCTCTTGAATTCGGAAGTCTAATTTTAAAATAAATGTATAATGTGCCTTATGTAGGATACCCAGGATATTAGAAAACAATTTCAGTAGTCAAGAGCCAATATTATTGGCTAGGCATGAAGAGGGAGATTGTTGAAGAGCAAGCAACGTGATGCAATCATGGTGGTGGTGGAAAATCTTACTAAAGTTGCCCATTTAATTCCTATGAAGGTTACTTACAAGGAAACCAATGTTGTTGATATTTATATGAGGGGGGTAGCATGCTTGCATGGCATACCTAAGACAATTGTGTCTAACAGAGACCCAAAGTTCACCTCAAAGTTTGGGAGAGGATTATTCAAAGGGTTTGAAACAAATCTAAACTTTAGCATCATCCTAAGTTTGATGGGAAAACAAAAAGGGTGAACCAAGTGATAGAAGATGTGTTAAGAATGTATGTGATGGAAAAATCATCTAAATGGGAAGATTATCTATACTTGGTAGAATTTTCCTACAACAATGGGTATCAATCATCACTGAAGATGAGCCCATTTGAGGCACTTTATGGAAGAAAGTGAAACACCCCAGCAAGTTGGGACAACCTAGCTAATAGAGAAATAATTGGGCCAGAGTTACTCAAGGAAGTGGGAGAGAAAATGATCAAGATCAAACAAAATTTGAAGGCTTTTCAAGATAGGAAGAAAAGCTATCTTAACCTGAACAGAAATCACAGGGAATTTAAAGTGGGTGATCATTTTTTCTTGGAGGTGAAAGCCAATAGAAGTTCCCTGAAGTTGGGAAGTTGTTCCAAGTTGGCCTCCATATATTGTGGGTCGTTTAAAATACTAGAGCGGTTTGGTCCAATAGCTTATATGCTTGCATTTCCTTCATCTATTTCTATACATAATGTATTTCATGTGTCATTGCTTAAGAAATATATACCTGATGCTAATCATGTTATTGATTGGAATGTGATTCAAGTGGAGCAAGAAAGCACTTTTCAAGTGCATCTGGCACGCATTTTGGACCGAAAAATCAGACAGCTTTGGAATCGAGCCATAGGGCTTGTAAATGTCCAATGGACCCCGTACAGTCCTAAGAAAGCAACATGGGACGATGAAGATGATATGCGGACCGAATACCCGCATATTTTTTAAGATTTTGAAAATATTGTTGATATTATGTAAATGAGTTGCAGTGAGGATACTGCAAAAATAAGGGGAGCGGTTTATAATAACCCAACGTTGATCCCTTATGAAATGTGATAATGTTTGTAGGTTGGTGAGCCAGGAAATTATAAGCTGGTAGGATTATGTGTTTATTAGGATGCAGAGACTATATTTGAAGGCCAGTGGGCCTGATTTTGTATATGTGATTATGCAAATCATTAATTAAATATATCATTGCGCATAGACCAGCCATGAATAAAGAGTTATGGGGGACTAAGCTCCACTGGCTAGGGAAAGGAACGGGGATGAGAGCATAGGAAAGAGGGGATAATATTGAGGGCTTAATCCAAGGGAATATTATAATATATTCTTGAAAAAAATACTAAAGTTGGCAAATAAATCCAGGTATCCTAACATCCTTTGGAGAGAGGAACAAATAACAAGTGGAAAGGAACATGCTCCTAGAGATGCCAGTGTCACCCATGACACATGCAGATTTATGTGGGTATTTCCACTGTTGTTGGGGGTTCACGAACCATTCGGGCCACCTTCCTAAGGAGTTCTCTCTCATGAGTGGGCTCTCTGATGATTCTGCAAGTGGACCATTCTCACCATTTTCCTTTCTCATTGTCCGCATTCTGACTAGTCTGGACATCTAGTTTCCCATAAGTTCATCCTCAGCATTATGATCATCCCTTCTGTATTTCATGCGCACACTGAACAATATCATAGCCAAAGAATTTTCGCCATTGTGAACCTCTGTAATTTGCTGATTTATTCACTTGCCTTCCCCAATTTTGGTTTTTGTGGTTTGAAGAGGTGATTTGTTAGGCCCATGGTTGAAGAGACGAGTTTTACGGCCTGTGGTTGAATAGGTGGGTTGTCGGGCCTATGGTTCAGGAGGCGGGTTGTCAGGCCCATGGTTGAAGAAGAAGTTTGTCAGGCCCATGGTTGAAGAAGTGGGTTGTCAGGCCTATGAGAAACTCTCTCCAGGTGAGAGAGTGTGCTAAGGAAGGGAGTTCTCCTATGTGAGTTCTTCTATTAGAAACTCTCTCCAGGTGAGAGAGTTTTATGGGAAGTGATTCCTCCTGGAGGGATTCCAGTACCATCTATGAAACTATGAGAATTTCGGATCTAACCTATTGATGAATCCCTGGAAGGGAAGTGGACCAGTCGATGGATTGTGGAATAGTGAAAATGCATATTCCCGAGGTGGGACAGGAATGTGGGGTATGCGAGTCTGTGGGTAGTGGGCGTAAGTAGGCTCCTTGGAGAGAATCCTTCCAGTTTCACTTTGCAGTTTCCCGTAGCCTCAACCTAGGTCTA
>JZKD02S1044520.1:432572-443400 GCA_000966675.3 Picea glauca | reverse complement strand
TGGAATTTCTTGGCCTATGTGGTGGCTGGGGACTTTTCAAGATGGTATTAGAGAAGAAAAAAAAATTATATTCGTAAGGTATCTTTTCCCGACAGAGGTTTGAGGGTAGGGGATGTTACACTAAATCTCATTTATTCATTCAAGTGTTAAAATATACGTACATACATGAAGTTATCCACTGCTCTTTCAAAAAAATTATTCTGTGTTGTCTGTCTCACATAACAACAACTCTATGTCTCTCAAATATTACAAAATAAGAAACACACCCCCATTTAGACATAAGATACAAATATATATACAAGGGGTGATTCCTCGAGTTTTCCCCCCCAACAACCTAATGCTATGATATCAGGATTTAAATGCATCCATCTACTAAGGAATTTGGAGTTAATATAATTTACAAATAAGATAAGGGTTGATGCACAACCTATGTTCAACATAGCATTTACATTAAAGTGATATTGATCTGGGAGCATCTTTGGGGATGGCCTCAACCTCCAATTATTAATTACATTTATTTTCATAAAATTTCAAATTAAAAAAGGTGTGCTCTCCTTTGTGTAGTCCAAATAGCTCCATAAATGTGTTGGTTGATGTGCTTCTCTCCAACCTGTCCTCGTTTTAATGTTGATGTATATGCTCTTGCATCATAAAACCATCCCATAGGTTTCTCTTTAAAATATTGTTTTTACCCCTACATAGTTCATTTTTCTCACAAAAATAAAATTTCTGGTCAATCTTGGGATTTGTAGAACACCAGGAAGTGTTATAATATTTCCACCTATGATCCTCAAATTGACTCTTCGTCTTCCTATGATTTTAGTTGTCAATTCATCACCTAGGAAAACATTAAATCCATCATACCTTTCATATTCATAGAACAACTCCATGTGGAGAGTCATATGAAAGGGTGCACATGAGTTAACCAGCCATGGCTCATGATATTCATGTGCATTTGAAGAAGATAAGTACACATCCCCTCCTTCTTCCTTGGAGGTATTTTATTCTGTAGAGTGAGAACCTTCATATCCCTTCACTTTCTCAATGTTCTTGGATCTATATTACTTTCATGAAGTGCTCTTATTTTCCACATCTCCAACATACCTTTACAAAATTTCCCGAAGATTTATATATACCCTTAGATTTAGATATCCCACTTGCGGACTTAGATATATTTCTTTCATGGGATATTACTCTTGAAAATAATGCATATGTACTCTATCCTTCCATTTTCTTCTACTTCGTCTCCTTAGACAACAAGTATGAGATCACATCATTGAAACTGAAGGTAGTTGTATTACTACCTATGGCCACAACCAGACTATCCCACAAGTTTGGTAAAGAGAATAGTAAAATGATACACTTATATTCATATGAAGTTTTAATATCAATAGATAATAACTAACTTACCACACTGTTGAAGGCATTCAGATACACTATCACCGAGTCTCCATCTCTTGTCCTCAGGTTGTACAACTTCTTCTGTAGGAACAATTTATTTACCAGAGAATTATACTGATAAAATTTCCCCAACTTATCCCATAACTCCTTCGTTGTATCCTCCCCTGACAGATTCTGTAATACTGAATCTGAAAGACACAATCGGATTGTGCTCTTTGCCTTCCGATCCAACTTTTTTCAGCAATCTGTTGAAATTTTTGTAGGTGAAGTACCTAGATCCACCACGATCCATGGGTATTTATCTACCAACTAATATTCCAACTTAATTTTCCACAACTCAAAATGTTTCACATTAAATTTATCATTCTCTATTTTCGAATTGCTCACCATTTCTTTTCACTTGAAGAATCAATATCACAGATCTCCCACTGTAACAAGGCTTATCATAGTCTCGATCCAAAACATTGACCACAAAGGCGTACCCTTGAAGCCAATAATTTCTATGATACCAAATGTATATTTTAACCTTATACAATTATTTACTGAAAATATATTTTCAATAAAAGAACAGAAAATATACAATGGAAAATACACACATTACACAGAGATTTTTCCCCTGGAAACCCAAACCGGGAAAACAAGCATATTCTTTATTCATTCGCATCATACATTGTTTGCAATACAATATATATATAGGATGATCCAGGTGGCTGTCGATGGCCACCCACCTTTTCTAAGTAGCTCAAAACAGTCTTTTGGCAATTTTGGTAATTTACTAGTTTTAGCAGTTTTTAACTTCCGGGGCCATTTTGAGGGCCTAAATGAAGGTTTTTTGGGATAGAGTTTCCCAATGATATTTGAAGGTTTTGATTGAGAACCAAACATTAATTTCATCGATGATACCTTTCCAACGAGCTATTGTCCGCCCCAAACAGAGATCGTATGCAAATGTTACGACCACGTGAAGTTGATGTATTAACTTACCCAAACGGGGCCCACGTGACTTTTGGCGCTTCATCTCCTAGGTTTAGATTTTTTGGATGTATAGGGTTTGTGACATTCTAGTTTATTGTAAAAAGGATTTTAGAGCCTCATTGTAATCATCTTCTTGTGAATGAGTGCAACCGTCACATCTATTCTTAGAGATAAGCCGCCACCATTCCAACAAGCTTGTTTTCCACTGCATTTTACAATTTCAGCTTATTTCCTTATTGAATAGAAAACCACTTTTACTATATCTTTGTTATTCTATGTTAAAATTATTTTAATAATCTGTATTCATTTCATTCTACTCATAAAATCAGGATCATAGGATCCCGTAGCATCCAAAATCTTAATCTAATAACCCAGATGAGTAAACAACCCTAATTCCTTAACCGAAAATAGAAAACCATCGGCGAAAACCATGTGTTGGCAAACCTCCCAAAAATGGACGCAAGAAAAACTGCCAAAATAAAAATTTGGGGGGCATTTCCCATAAATCCTTGCGCAAAGGGGCTCCCAACCCCCTATGACCCCCCAGGAAATGGGACTCTCTACCCCCCTCTTACCCCCTTGTGCAAATAATAACGCATTCCCAACGTTACCTATCCAAATGTAACATCCTGCTCTTGCGAGAACATGTTATTGAATTATTATTTAAAGACACATGCATGCAACTGATCTGGTTATAGTACATGGTTAAATGTTTCTTTTATGGATTCTTATGATTATGTTAATGGATTATGATTTTAATGTTATTTGAGATATATATATTGACAGATTTTATGACGAGTTTTCCCCGAGTGTGTAGGACATTGAGATATTGTGGAAGTCGAGGGAATCAATGGACCTTCTTGGATTATGGACTAAGTCAAGGAGTGGACTGTATTGGTTGAAGTATTTAATTTATGCATATGTGACATATGATGGATTACATTATGATGTTGTATATGGATCATTGGTTGTGTTTTTTTAATGAATGTAGGTTAACGAATGCTTGCTAATGTGACTCACATAAGGAGTAAAGGGACCATCCACATAGATGATATATTGAGGGATAGATGTAGCAGAGTCCCTCTCACAGCCTACTAGCACTCCCAATATGGCTTGAATTGTAGGTTAAGGATTACCTAGTTCTAGAGGTCCACGATGCCACAAGGGAAAACTAACACAGTTGTTCATGTAGATTTCTAAGGGGTGCGCAATAAGGCAAGGTCCTTATTACTTAGAAGCCCTTAGTCTCTCACAAGGTCTCCCAAATGGCGTGCTACCACCAAGTGTTGGACATCTACCAAAACCAGTGAAAAGGAGAGTGGCACCCTTGGAGCATGGAAGTGTGTTTTGAAGGGCACGTCGCATGATTTAAAAAGAAACTTTAGTCAAAAAATCTAGGTGTCCTAGAAAACAATAATTTAATTTGTCATTATTGGATTTAAGATAATTAATTAATGAGTAAATTATTAATTATAAATCCCTATAAGCATTTAATCCTTTTCAAAAAAAAATTAATTAAGCCTAACTATAAGTGTTGTAAAGAGGCTAAACTGAAATTAATAACTAAACGAAGATAGGAATGAGGTAAGTCAATTTAAGAAATTAAGAAAAATGATCTTAGTCTAAAGAATTAATATAACACAGATGTGAGAAATAAAATACCAAACTGGGCCCATATGGGTGTAGACCGATTGGCAAGTGTCGTGTAAATGGAAGAAAATATGTAAAGGAGGTCTCAAGTTTGATTCTCACCCAGATTTACTTGTGCTCCATGCTTGCGGGCTGTGTGGTGCAACTGGAGTTCTAGTGGTAGAGGACAGGTATCGACCCCATGTCACGTGAGTACAAGAACCACTAGTTGTCGATTCCCCAGTATATAAAAAAATAAAAATAAAAAATAAAAATACCAAATTGGAATAAAAGCATGAGAGAATGTGTACACATAGAAAGGAATCTAGGGTCTAGTTAATACTAGTCTAACTAGAGAGGAATCATATTTTAACTCAACTCATATTTAGTAAGGCGTTAGTCATAAATTGAGAATAAGGGAAATAAAGAGACAACTAGGAGTGATGTAAGGAGTGGTTTTAGGAAAGGTGAAGGAAATTGACTTTAATTAAAATAAATTGAGGAATTTATTTGTGCAACTTGGAGAAAGGGTGACAAGTTACAGGGGGAATAATTCTAAATTATTTAATTAAAAAGTGAAATTGTGCAAGTGGGAATGTGTCATTTAGGAAAATCCTATAAAGCAAATGGAAAAGATGGGAAATGGATCACGGGGTTTATGGGTAAAGTTATGCTGCAGGATTTTTGACTGGGTTGGTTTTTACCCTAATCCAACCCCAATTCCGCAACAAGGACTGAACTAATTTTACCAACACTTCCTTCGACAAATTTATGTGCGAGTTCAATACTTAGTTCTCTCTTTAATTGTGCAAGTGGGAATGATTCCTTTAGAAAACTCCTATAAATCAAATGGAAGATATGGAAAAGGGATCACAGGGGTTATGGGTAAAGTTATGTTGCAAAATTCTTGACTGGTTTTACTTGTGAGAGTTGGGTTACCCATCTTGAGAGAGAGTGGTGGCTCTACCTTGCCAGACAAGCTAGGAGCTAGAGGAATTCTGGTTGTGAGTGTGTGTGGCCCCTTTACGGCTCAGGGGGCTACGATGGAAGAAGAGTACCCCTAGCGTTGGCTGGGAGGTATCGGTGAAGTCTCAATGATTAGCAAGTGGGAGGTCGGAAAGAATGTCAATTTCTGAGGATCATCTCCAGGATCATCTTAACAGTCAGTTACGATATTCTCGTTAAAAAAATTGTATTGGTAATCAAGTTAAATTTTTTTATATGGATTTAAATATTATTCTAATTTGTAATGGATTTCTAAATTCGAGATGGGCGAGTTTTTCTTTATTTTGTGTAAATTTTAGAATAAATTTTTAGATGGTCGGGCCTCCAATTTTGATTATTAGAAATTATCAACTGTTGGTTTTTTAAAAGAATTTGATCATTGTTTAAACAAATTCATTTTTCTTCTTGGTTAAACTCCGTGCTCTGAGTTTTTAAAATAATTTAATCATTGTTTAAACTAAATTCATTTTTCTTCTTGGGAGAACCCCATGCTCTGAGTTTTAAAATAAATTGATCATTGTTTTAAACCAATTCATTTTCTTCCTTGGCGAGATCCCATGCTCTGAGTTTAAAAAAAAATAAAAAATATCACTGTTTTAAACCAAATTCGTTTTTCTCCATAGGCAAACCCCATGCTCTGAGTTAAAAAAAATCCGCTCAGCGTTTTGCGTGGATTTTACTAAAAAATTCTACATCTTACCTTGCAAATCTTCCTGGATGTATTCTCTACGATTTTCATTAAAATCGCTCAACGTTTTTCCTAGAAATTACTCTGCATATCTATTATCTTACCTTGCAAATATTCCTGGATGTATTCTCCCCGTTTTCCATTAAAATCGTTCAACGTTTTGCATGGATTTTATTCATCATTTCTAGATCTTACCTTGTGAATCTCCCTGGATGTATTCTCTTCGTTTTCCATTAAAATCACTCAACGTTTTACCTAGAAATTACTCTTCATATCTATTATCTTACATTGTGAATCTTCCTGGATGTATTCTTTTCTTTTTCCGTTAAAATCGCTCAATGTTGTTCCCTGGAATTTACTCAGCATTCTAGATCCTACCTTGAGAATCTTCCTAGAGGTATTCTCTGTGTTTTCCATTAAAATCTCTCAACGTTTTTCCTGGAAATTACTCCACATTTCCTGGAGTATTCTCTGCATTTTCCCATTAAAATCGATCATCCTTTTTCCAGGAATGTACTCTGCAATTAGGTTGGTGAATTATCCAAGAGGATGTCGGAAATCAAACCACGTGATGGCTTGCTTTCTTCCTTGAATTTTCTTGGCTATCTCTCCTTTTCTTCTGCAATTGAAATTTTTATAATTTCTCACCTTAAAGAAGTAACACTTAGCAGGACACATATTGACCCTTTTTAATTGGAATAAAAAACGCATACACCGTTGTATAATATTATGAAGCAGCGAGTAAAAAGGAACAATGCCTTGAATCACTAGTGCCATGATGCAAGCTACCTATAGTCTAGTACAGGTGTGAAGGGGTGAGATTCGTTATAATTTGACCAATAGGTGGTTTAACCTTGTCAATGGATATGAAAGGAACAAATCCATGAGTTCTCTTTTCTTTTAAAGCGGTTGGGTCCTTTTAATTTTTAAAATAATTTTTTTTTGTTAGGGATGAATTCTTATATCTCAAAATGCCTTGACGTTAAACCATACCTATTATAGACATATATTTATTTCAATATAAAATAAAATTTAGGTGAGTGTGTATATATATATATAACCTAGATGCATTATGAAATCCTCAAGTAAACAAAGAAGGTTATTTTGTTCAATGGTTATGGCTAACAATAATTCTCAAATGTGAACTCTTAAGACTCTATAATTAAATGGTAATTGTTTTTAATTATTCCATTAGTAGCATAACAATGATGGTTAGATTAGACCCCATATATTACCTAGATATTCACTTGTTTTCTGGTGATGTTACAATTCCCTGCGTCTTGTTCTCTTACTCATTCACACACAAATATGTTGAAGGAAGTGTTGAGTAAATTAGTTCACTCCTGGTTGTGGAATTAGGGTTGGATTAGGGTTATCCATTGCCAAAGGATTGAATAGTATTAATACACCATTCAACCGTGTAGACTTAGTTGGATCTTATCTTTAAAAACATTATAATATATTTATTATAGTATAATTTTTCACCCATCATGTATGTTAGCAAGCCATTATGGGAACATAGGCCTTAGATGGTTATATTACTTTTTGAGTAACATTGTTAGCAAGGAAGGAAGGGATTCTTAGGTTAGTCATGGGAAGCTTGAATATCTAATTCGTCTATTAATTTCAAATGGAATTATGATATTGTGTTGATATCTCTACATGATGTTAAGCTTGTAACTATGTTCTTATGCTTCTTTTCCTCCGTTATGTAATTTCTTGTCACTCTTGTATTAATTAAGGATGAAGATTTTAAGTTTAGTAAATTATATCTTGCATCACAAAGAATGAATGGTTGGTATCAGTTGATGAATCTAGTTTTGAATTACCTTTGATTGATTATGTATTTATCTTACTCGTGCGCCAAGAAATCAATGTTGATGTAGGATTGATTATGCACTTTCTTACTCTTGCGCCATGAGACAAATGTTGATGTATGATTGATTTAGTAACTAGATTACTTTTGAGCCATTAAACCCTGTTGGTGTTTGAATGAATTAGTAATTAGATTTCTCTTGCACCATGTAATAATGTTGATGTATGATTGATAATCTATACTAGAGTTATGAGTTATGATTGGATAATGGGAATTAGACACCTCCTTGTTCCTCAGAATAGTCACCATCTCTAAGACATTAAATGGTCAAAATCAATTGGATGAATCCTAGGCGTGAGCATTGCTTATGTGTCGTGGAGGTCCTAATCATGCAGGATAGGTTGGGAGGGTAGTTTCAATTTGCTAAATGTTGATTGGTCGATAATTGCGTGGATTCTAGATGAACTTGGTGAATTTGATTATGTATTGATTAATATATGATGTGTTGCAATTTATTTATGTGAATGCATTTATTGTGTCATTATTAAATTATGATGACGTGTTTCATGTGATGTTATTAATTATGTTGTGTCGATTTTAATTTCCTGCGCTAAAAAAAAGAAAAAAAAAACATCTATTTTTCACACATTTTTATTCATTATAGTAGCACTAGGGGTGGTTACCCTAATTCCTTAATCGTAAATAGAAAACCATTAGTGAAAACCATGTGCTAGAAAACCTCCCAAAAATGGATGGAAGAAAAACTATAAAAAAAATAAATAAATAAAAAATTCAGGGGCATTGCCCTAGAAACTGTGTGCAGGGGGGCTCCCGGCCCCATGCGAGCCCCTAAGAAATGAGGCTCTCTACCCCCATCTTACCCCCTGTGCATATAATAACACATTCCCAAAGTTACCTTTTCCATATTTGTTTAGTTTGTTTCTAAACACCCATTTTGTACCAATCGCATTTGTGTCCTTCAGTCTAGGAACCAATTCCCATGTTTCATTATTTTTTATTTGATGCATTTCTTCTTCCATGGAATTCATCCAAAGTTCTTCATTGTTGTCTTCCTCAAATTTTTTGGGTTCTATTATAGATAGTAGTGCTAGGTGTCTCTGTTATGGTGTACATACTCGTTTTCTTCCTCTCATTTCTATTCCCATAGTTTTATCTCCAATAGTTTGTTTCGGTGGATTATTCTTCTATATCCTTTGGAGAGGTGTCCTAGTAGGATCTTTTTCTTATTTTTATTCTTCTTCCTCTTATACTTCTTATTCTTTTAGTTCTTCTTCCTCTTCATGTTCTTTTGATTTTTTTCTTTCTTCTTTGATTGTCAACACATTTGTTTCAATAAGATTTATATTGATGCTTTCCACTATCTTGTTGAGTGTTAGGTTGTAATATTAGTATGCATTTATTATATTTGAGTATCCAACCAATATGTCTTTATAAACTCAAGAATTGAATTTTCCAACCCTGTCATCTTCTCTTTTTAGCTATAATTTGATTCCAAATATTGTAAAATGCTTGATGTTTACAGGTCTTCCCTTCCATAGCTCATATGGATTTTTGTTACTATTACATATGATAATTCCTTTAGTCAAGATATGAAAAATTATGCGTATTGATTGTACCCAAAAGACATTACTCAACTTGGAATATTTCAACATGGTTTTGGCCATCTCTATTACAATTTTGTTATTCCTTTCAACTACTCAATTTTGTTGAGGAGTCCTAGCTACTCATAATTGAATTTTTATTACATGATGTTCACAAAACTCTATCAATTATTTTGATGTGAATTCATCTCCATTATATGATTTTAGTCACTTTATTTTCAAATCAGTTTCATTTTCAACCATCTCTTTAAATATCCTGAAACATTCCGATTCCTATGACTTTTTCATGAGAAAGTTGACTGTGGTCATTCTTGTAAAATCATCAATAAGCAGCATGAAGTATTGTTCGCCATTTAGTATTTTTATTTGCATTGGTTTGTATAGATCAATGTTCACAATATCCAATGTTTTCTTTTTATATTTTTCCTTCATTCTAAACCCAATTCATGTTTGTTTTCCATGCAGATGATGCTTCCACCTAGTACTAGCAATTTTTAAATTTTTGGCATTTCTCTTATCGCTTCTTTCTATTGATTTT
Source organism: Picea glauca (assembly GCA_000966675.3). Classification (NCBI taxonomy): domain Eukaryota; kingdom Viridiplantae; phylum Streptophyta; class Pinopsida; order Pinales; family Pinaceae; genus Picea; species Picea glauca. The sequence continues at coordinate 433,726 of JZKD02S1044520.1, read as the reverse complement.
GACAATATTGTCAAATTTTACGTGATCTACTTTTTTTGTGTCCTACCCAACTGTCATTTTCCCTTCCCAAATAAATTTTTCTTTTCCAATCTCATTTAAGGTGCATATGTTGTTTGGAGTCCTTACTGTTGTAGCCACTAGTTTTCCTAATCTTTCTTTCCTTATCTCACATTTCTTTCTGTTGAATAGAAGTGTGTGTCCTTGGTCACACATTTGGATTAGACTTAGCATATTATGATTCATATTTTTCACAAGTGGGATATTTTCTTCCCTAGCATCTTTAGTTCAAAGATTGACTATGTCTTTTCCTATATTTTTTGTTGATTTTTCATTTCCAAATGAAATTGATCACTCTCTTTCTTTCTTTAGAGATATAAATCTGTCCTTGTCACCTGTAATATGATTCGGGCAACCATTTTTGACATACAAATCACTTCTTCTGCTTTGGGCTTGTAGGGAAATACAACACTCTTCAACATTCAATCTATCTTGATTCCTTATCCATATTCTAGATGGTTCTTTTATATGACAGTTAAAAACCTTCTTTGGTTCCCTAAGAGGAATAGTCAATCTGCATTTATAACAACTTTATCGTTTATTGAGCCAAAAATATTATATTTTTTGTTATATGCTTCATGAGGTTTTTTTAGATGACTCATTATATATTAGCCTTCATAGTTTCTTATGTTCTTGGAATAGTCTATATAGTTTATATCCTTGTGCCCAAAATTGTTACCAAAATAACATAAACCAAGTAAAATAGTTTTGTACCTAAATGTGGGACATATTCTAAATGGTGTTTCTCTTCTATGATATTCTTTGTGAGTTATTTCCATAGCTTCCTAATGATTTTGAAATTTAGATCTTCTAGTGAATCCCAAGTCGTGGGTCGTACCCGCTCTGATACCATATGTAACGATCCGCCTCGTTACGACAACCATTCTAGTGTTAAGTGCAATTTTTTTTGTGTGTGTGTGTTTTAGAAGGGTGTGTGAGCGTGTGTACAAGGAGACGAATACAGTCTACTCGACTCTGCGTAGCCGCCTGTCGACGATACGACGCAACCAGGGTGAACATAAGATTATGACCATGACGCATGACACGCAACCACAGGCAAAAAGATGATCACCCGACAACCCCAACTGACTGCTAAA
>JZKD02S1044520.1:412972-432562 GCA_000966675.3 Picea glauca | reverse complement strand
TAACTCAATGCATCAAAATGAAAGAAAAGTTTTATCATCATATAATCCAGATCACTTGCGAGCAAGTGTCCTCAAAGAATAAGTTTGGTATGTGCGCCAGAGCGGGATGTTACATTTTGTTATATGCTTCATGAGGTTTTTTTAGATGACTCATTATATATTAGCCTTCATAGTTTCTTATGTTCTTGGAATAGTCTATACAGTTTATATCCTTGTGCCCAAAATTGTTACCAAAATAACATAAACCAAGTAAAATAGGTTTGTACCTAAATGTGGGACATATTCTAAATGGTGTTTCTCTTCTATGATATTCTTTGTGAGTTATTTCCATAGCTTCCTAATGATTTTGAAATTTAGATCTTCTAGTTGGTTTCATTCTTCTATAATATTCTTCTTCTGTTCCTTCCATTTCTCAATTGTTCCCCCTTGAAGTCATGAATTCTTCTTTCTTGGTGGAACCTCTGATGACTTCTGCATAACTCCTTTTTTCTTCCTCCTTTTTAGTCATCATGGAGATCGTACCTCTCTCAGTGTATCCTAGTCCATATCTGTCATTGTATGGCCTTTGACTGCTGAGAATTCATCAAATATTTTGGTGTTGTTCTGGTGCATGTCTTTCTTTTGAATATCCTTCCTTAGTGATACTATTTATTCTTCCAAGATATCCTTTATTTTTTCCTTTTATTCTAACTTATTTTTGAGTGTTTCTTCAATACTTATAACTTCTTTTACTTGGATTTTTAGATTCATAATCATCTGCTGATCTTCTTCATAGTTAGGATTTTGAGAACCCTCTTTTATCTTGAGCAATTCTCCCTTGAGTGATTTGTTTTTCTTCCTTTCTATTTTTAGCTCAATTAAGGTGTTGATTACTTCTTCTTCAAGATCCACTTAACCTTCTTCCTCATAATATTCTTCATCATTTTCAAATATCATAAAGAGTACATTGTATAAGTCACTGTCTCTATCATCTTCCTTCTCTGATGGGGAGCTATCCTCTTTTGAGTAGAGACTTTTCTTTAAGAATTTATTATTGTTTCTTTTATTGTCTCCTTTTTGATATTTCTTTTCTTTATTGGGAGATTCTTCTTCTTCATTTTCTTTGTTATTATCATAAATACATTTATTAAAAAAATGACCAATTTTAACACGATTAAAACATTTAAAAGGAATCTTACCTTTGAACTTTCTAGTTCCTTTCTCTAGCTTCCTTACGAAGTTGGCCATTTATTCAAGTTCATCTGAATCATCGCTCCAAATACACTCTGACCTTGTCTTTTTCTTATTCTTATTTGTCTTCTTGGATGCTTTGAAAACTGCTTCCTTCCTCAATGGATTGTCCTACTCTATTCTAATTTCATAAGCTATAATAATTTCATGTAACTAATCCATGCTCAAAGTAGAAAGATATGCACTTTCATCTACGGATGAAATATTAGGATCAAATCTTATTGGGAGAGACCTTAGTACCTTTTGAAAAATTAATGGTTCTTTAATTTAGTCTCCCAATCCTTTAATAACATTCACTATTTCATCAACTCGTAGAAAGTAAGTTGTAATATATTCAGCTTCCTTCATATTTATTTGTTCAATTTTACCTCTATACGTTTGAAGTTTGTCCCCTTTGAATTTGGAATATCCTTCGTACATATTTTGAAGTTTGTCCAAAATATCCTTTGCAGTGTCTCAATGCATAATATTGACAATTACAAAATCAACCATACTTCCCAGAATAGTACTTTTATCATTTCATATGTTTTCACTAAGTTTCTTTCGATATTTGTTTGTTGGAGAAGTGGAAGGTGTCATGTATCCATCTACTACTAATTGCCAGACATCAAATCCTTGTGCCTATAAAAATGTTGTCATCCTTTTATTCATCAACAATTTATCACTTATGATTTCATTCAAGATATTATGAGCAATACCATTCAACAACACATAACCATAGATGCATAGTACATAAGAATTTTACATGGAAACCTAAATGGGATAAACCTAAAGAATGATTTATTATATATATATATGTGTGTGTGTATATATATATATATATATATATATATATCAAATATTGCATTCATAAGAATCATCAACTTCCAACTTGAAGGAATATACAACTCCCTGAATTCTCAAGATCAAACTGGAAGGAGGCCCCAACCCCCTGATTTACAGGCTCCAACATGAAGGAATCTCCAACTCCCTGAATTATCCGATTTCAACCAGAAAGTGGATACATCCCCCTTTTCTTTCCCCTTCCCTCTTCCATGAAATATAAGTGTTAACTCAACCTGTCACTGGCACTGCCACTAGCAATCAATATGTCACTGTATATATCATTGATACTAATACCTCATCGTAAAAATCATAATAAAAAAAAAAGTTATACTCAATCATATGCCAATAACACTAAGATCATATCTCATAGATATGTTCAACATCATGAGCATATTCCTCAAACCATGTGGCAAGAGAATGCCTGAAGCATGTGCCAAACTATCCAAGATATGCCTTAATCGTATACCATAACCATAAAAATAGAACATTTGTAAAGAATGTGTTTAGTCATGTTGCAACCTGGTCTATGTGATGGCATACCTGCATACCTTCCTCAACTTCTTCAACAAAAGGATAGAATCTTCAATTGACGTTACTTCAGTCTTGATGGACCAGTTTTTTAGATTAGTCACAAAACTTAACATTAAACATTCATAACTATGTATATTTAATGAATAAATGTATGAAACTTGTACCCAATATTATTCAATATCTTCACTTAAATACCTCCAAGTTTCACTCCTTGACTCATCCCTAAAAATGAGTTATAGCGAAAATGGAAGACCTTACTGAATTTTGGTTATTTTGTATAGTGAACATGTAGAACATGCCACACATTGAATATTTGATATTTGGTACTGAACCTGACACATAAAATACAAAGGAATTTTATTTTTCCAATTCAATTAGTCTCACAAAATTTGGATCCTACATGAATACGTTAGAACAATTTTTCTCAAAACACATGTTTGAGACTAGTTTCAAGACTAATCAACAACCCTATCTTCCATAGAGTGTATCGCCAAAAAGAAAATGAACCAAAAGATGGAATTTTTATCAACAATACCCTGATATGTCTTTGAAACATCTACTAAGTTTCACTATCTAAATCGTTATAGAAAAAAGGTATAGCTAAAATCATAAGATGACCTTTAGATAACATACCTTAGAACACATCATCACAAGACTTCATCCTCCCTTGGAATTTCTCCCTTCTTCACTTCATATTCCTATGAAATTGGCCGCATATATCCTTGGTTACCTTAGATAAAAATCACTTGAGTTGATGTAGAAAATGAACTCCTAGCTTCCTTATTTATACTAGATCTGAACCCTCTTTTTAGGGCCAACTTGACCCAAATAAATTCAAAATAATTTTTAATGATTATTCCATTGGAGCCGAATTTACTAAAAATATCCTTAATAGTTATTTTAATATTCATTGCAATGAGGCCAACTTGTAACTTCTTGTTTGAAATACATTTTATTAATTTAATTATTCTGGGACCGACTTGTCACTACTTGTTACAATTGTTTAGGGATTCTTAAGCATACTTCGAGGCTTCCATCTTCAGGAGGGAATATATCCTCAACCGTGAGGAACCACGTGGAATACCACCTACATTTGGAAACGACATGACAAGGAATATCCATTTATGAGATATTGAAATGCATTAGTAGAGTCCATCATCCTCTTTTTCCTCAAACAAATTCAGGCTTCGTGACCACATCTTTGTGCTTCTTGTATATTTCCTCGAAGTGTCTAATCGTGAGGGCCATGCTTAAAGATATTCCATAATGGGACCACTTTGGATACTTATTCAATTATATCCATTACTTATAGAGGCTTCTAGATGTCTTCTGAATTTCACATCAATGAAAACCAATTTTCCAACAAATGTCACAGAAAAAAAAAATTTACAACGAAAATGCCCAATTGATTCTTTTAAAATTGATTTCAGGATTAGTTAGAATTTTGTTTATACATGGGTTATATATAAAAATGTATAGTGAATAATAATATAAATTTTGTACCACGTATACTAGTATAAGTCTCCTCGGTTTCCAAAAACTTAACTATCTAAAACCTCCTAGCAAAAAAGTTAGAAAAAATGCCAAGATGACTTGTTTAAAACTAAATTATGAATGACTCAAAACCCCCATCTTCCATAGGCTATATATAGAAAAGTGTAATGAACTAGAACCTAATTTTTTTATCAGAGATACCTTGATATGTATATGAAGTAACCACTAATTTTTTTGTCTCAAACAAGCCATTAAAAACATTATAGGGAAAATCCCAAGATGACTCACTTGAAGAAGCCAAACTATATGGTCAATGCTTTGATACAAAATGTTATGATCCTACTCCTTAAAATTTATAAAAAGCCAATGAATACATTCCACATCTAGGGGAAAACTCATTTTACAATATATCCAATTTATAATTCAATATGAGATGAGATAAGATGATTCAAAGAGTAGGTTTCCTTGATATATATAGGAGACAAAGCATGCAATTATAATGAAAGTGTGCAATGAATGGTTCTAGTCAACATTCAAATATAAAACTATAAATGTAATCATTCAATATCTTATAGGGATTAATAAGGGGTTTTGTACATAACATGGGGCTTTGTTTATGGCTTTACAAGCGCCATGGATATGTTGGTTAGAGTGTTTCCTAGAGATTTCTAGCGTAAGAAATTTGGTTGAGACTAAGAGAAATTACATTGTGTGAGTAAGATAAGTGTATTTGACTAGTTCGCTCCACCATAGTGGCCTCATATCCTATCTTGTGGGTGGAAACCATAAAGGATTTCCTATGTTTTGGTGGAAAATTTCTCATTGGAATCCAAATTGCTTGGAATAGCTTCTTCAAATATAAATGTTCCATATCTATTATGAATTCCTATTTATGTAGTCTATAAACTATCATGGATATTCAATTGGACCATTCCTCACAACATATGTAATAAAATACTAAAATATTTACTATGAAGTTTCATCTCCTTTAGATCCCATATTATTTATTTTATTTGTTTTCTTATTAAAATGTTTGAAATACATGAAATGTGAAAAATAGAGAGAATAAATAAATAATCATGCACAATCCACAAATTAAAAAAATATATATATAACCTCGGAAACCCAATATGGGAGAAAACCCATCTAGAAGGTGAGACCACTTTCCTCTCTTTTCTTGAAATTCAAGTACAAAGAAATATGCACTCTTTGTGGGCTTATAATCGACACTGTGGATTTTATGGCTTCTACAAGATATCTCATCTTCTATTATGCTCTCAAAAATACTACTCCTGGGTGCTCTTCTCAACTATGGAATAAATACAGTGCTAAAGAATGTAACCTCTTCTCCTCCTAGATACCCGATATTTAACATCACCCAACAACCACCCAGGGGTATGATTTTTACTGCCTCAACCCACAATTATGATAATGTTTTGGACATTCTAAAATCTTCTTGAAATTCCACACCTGGCTAGCCCCATATGCGTGAGTAATGGGGGATTACATGTCATCTAGTTGTACCATGGTGGTCAACATAGTAAGTCAAGTTATGAGAGACATAAATTTTTCATATGATCTCCAAGTAATGTTATATTTTCATATGAGCTCCAAGTTAATGCGATATGAGAGGCATAACTTTTTCATATGAGATCCAAACTTGGATATGACATTAAAAAAACCCTGCAAGATGTTTTCTCCATATTTTCCACTGTAAAATCATAGATATAGATGAAAAATATTATAATGTTCCAATCTTGATCATTATGATTCAGATATTAATTTTTTATTTTCTTATGCATGAATTGGTAAATAGAATTAATGGATGGAAGATTGGTTTCATGCTTGAAGTGTACATATATAGGCTACATGCTCCTAGAATTTGGATGCCTTCTGGTTTATTGGGATTGAATTGATGTTATGCATTCAATTTTATGATGTGAAGTTTGATATTATGTTGTGTAATCGATGTTTTATGGAGTGGGACAAATCCTATTCATATTGTTTTTTTACATCGACATAGTAGTGGGACAAATGCTAATTTGAAGTAAATACATTCAAGTCATGTTTGAACTATCTAGATTCAAATGGAATTTTCAGCATGTAGGAATGTTATTCAAGTTCAAGTGTTTTGATTGATTTGAAGTATTTCTTCGAATTGGATAGAAAATTGTTTTCATGTAAACTTGAAGTATCACCTTCAAATAGGGCTTGTGGCCTTTTTATTATTATTTCAAGGTAACCTGATTGGGATATTATTTGGTAGAATATTGATGGTCTCGTTGTTATATGTTGAATATTCTTTTTCATATGCTTGATGTTTGATTCGATGCTTTCAAAATATGTGAATTTTATTTTTTAAAGATGATCTATACTTCATTGGAGACTTTTGAAACATGTAAATTTGATGTTTTTAATATGCTTGATAGTTCATTAGATATTTTTGAAATATGTGATGTTGATATTTTGAATATGCTTGATAGCTCAAAAGATGTGAATTTGATATTTCAAACAGGTCCAATAGTTCATCAAGAAACTTTAAAATATGTAATCATGATCTTTTGAAGACACCCAACAATTCATTAGAGACTTTTAAAAAATGAGAAGTTGATATTTCAAAGAAGCTTGATAGTTCATTTTGGGATTTTGAACGAATTGAAGTCAATCCTTTGAAGAGGCCCAATAGTGCATTGTGGACATTTAAAATTTGTGAACTTGATATTTCAAATAAGTTGATATCTCATTAAGCTCTTTCAAAAGATTTTCTTTTAGAAGGGCCAATGATTTTTCAAGTGGATCTTCCAAAAGTGCAAATGACCATCTTTCAAAATATCCCTATAGCTTTCCCATTGGGGAGATAATTTGACAAGGAGGAGAAATTTCAAATAAGGTTGATTCCATTTTCTTATGCATTGGGAACATCTTCAATAAGGGTTCAATCACGTTGTTTAGAAACACCTAAAGAGCTATTTAAAAGAGGCCCACTGGCCTATATGAATACATGTTTTAAAAGTGGCTAATAAATTTTTCTAATGCAACAAATCAATGTGAATATTTTCTTTTGAATGATTGAAGGTAATGTCATTATAAGTAAACAAAAGAATTATTGGAACCCAAAAAGGGTGCATATAATAAGAAAAGACAAAAAAAAAATCCCATTTTTCCTCAACAAGGTTGTAAAGGGGATGATGATGTTACAAAGTTGTATTAGAGATCATGTTATAGTAGTGGGGTCGTTGTAGGAAGTAAAAAATAAATGATATAGTATTTCAATAGGTTGAGATTGCACTGGAACTTTATGGGATACGAAATTGGAGCCCATGTTAGATATGGGAAATAAATACCTAAGTATTTGGTTGGTTACAAATTGTTTAACATAAATCCCCCATGAGGTTTCATATCGATTGTTTTGGAAGATTGTGGAGGTCAATATGAACTCATGATGTTCATGTATTTACTTTAGTAAATGGGTATATCTATCGATAAGTTATATAATATAACATTTTCATATGAGCTCCAAGTTAATGAGATATGAGAGGCATAACTTTTTCATATGAGATCTAAACTTGGATATGCCATTAAAACAACCCTGCAAGATGTTTCCTCCTTGTTTTCCACTGTAAAATCATAGATATAGATGAAAAGTATTATAATGTTCCAATATAGATCATTATGATTCAGATATTAAGTTGTTATTTTCTTATGTGTGAATTGTGAAATGGAATGAATGGATGGAACATGGGTTTCATGCTTGAAGTGTACATATATAGGCTACATGCTCCTAGAATTTGGATGCCTTATAGTTTATTTGGATTGAATTCATGTTATGCATTCAATTTTATGATGTGAAGTTTAATATTATGGTGTGTAATTGATGTTGTATGGATTGGGACAAATCCAATTCATATTGTTTGTGTACATTGGCATAATAGTGGGCCAAATGCTAATTTGAAGTAAATACATTCAAGTCATATTTTGAACTATCTAGGTTCAAATGGAATTTTCAGCATGTAGGAATGTTATTCAAGTTCAAGTGCTCTAAATCATGGATGATTTTAGGGGCTAAATTTCACTCGTGGGCTAATTTTTCATGATTTTTCAAAAAATGAGACTCACTATTTTAAAAATGATTCACCCAAATTCTATAGGATAAAATTATTTTACCTTAAAAATCGCCAAAATTTTATAAAAACTATATAAAATCCTTAGAAATTTGAATATTTTTACAAAAATATCGCCAAACATTTATAGTTGGCATATGAAGGATTAGTAATATTCGCCAAGGTTTCTACATTTTATAATAAATTTCCATCCTTAAAATCATCCCTGGTTCTGATTTCTTTGAAGTATTTGTTCGAATTGGATAGAAAAGTGTTTTCATGTAAACTTTAAGTATCACCTTCAAATAGGGCCTATGGATTTTGTCGTATTATTTCAAGGTAACCTGATTGGGATATTCTTTGGTAGAACATTTGATGAAGCCCCCCTTCCCTCCTATGGATTCTGCGACCTCTCAGTCTTGGATCCTCAAATTCCTGAGCCGAATTAGGTCTTTGGTCCTTCAACATACCCTTAACAATCAATACACACAAGTCCCCTTGATGTTGCCTTGAGGTTCGAGTTACCCACAAACCTGCTCTCTGGCACTTTTGGCAACACCAATCTTATGAGTGCTAACTCATGCTAGACTCTTCTCCTATGTAACCAGAGGTTATAACCTCGGGCCAAACCCTATGCAACTTTAGACTTCGGAAATAGTATGACCTCTGCATTTGGTTCCTTCCAAAACACTTTTTTTCAAATTCGTTGATATTTATCGTGTGTCTCCCTAGATATGATGGTCCATATGTACTTTGAGTGTCGCGACTTCGTGAATAATTCACCTAGTCCACACCCAACTCCTCTAGACCTCTAACTCCAAGATTTTCTATTCAACTGCTACGCGTCCTCCTCGCGACGAATGGTTAAGATTCGACTCACAACTTTTTGACTCCAGTGATCCCACTTCTCAACACTTCTGAACACTCTAAACTCTAAAATATTGAAATACCTCACGACTAATTCTCCGTGCAACTTTTCCCAAATCTAACGGTCTGGAATGATCCCAATCCCTCCTAGAAGGATCTTTCTCGTTAACTTTGGGAAACCTTAAAGGACTCCTCCATTTGAATATTTCTCGTTTTTCACCCTCCTGAACTTCTTCCTCCTAAAAATTCTCTCTTTGACACTTAGTCGAAATTTCAGTCTGTGCATGCTTTACAACAGGTCTTCCTCCACAACTTAACTTCTTTGTAGACAACAAATTCTACTCCTCCTAATCTTCTTAGTCAAAATAATTTTCCGTGTACTCATTGTGGACAAATATCCTTCAATCTCGACTCTTGAAGGATGATTGTGCACTCCTTGCAATAATTCTTCCATGCTCTATTATTTCCTATGAACAATATGAGATTGAGTGGGGTTCCTCCTACTCACACTCTCAAACTACCTCTACTGAACTTTCTGATTTAAAGCAGACTCTATCGACACACACCTTACAGACGCTATCCATTATTTGCACACATAAGTTTCACATTATCCCTTATGATCTTATGAGTCGAAACAAACTCTGTCAACGCACTCCTTGTAGACACTATGCACACTTGCACTTGCTCATAGAACAGAAACAATTTAAACTTATCTAAATCTTCAGAGATTTATACATTCAACCATGTAAATGCATTTATTAACACAAGAAAAAGAAATAACAGATAATTTCAAATAAACAGAAAGTCTACTATTCATTCATTCATATAGACACAACAACACCACACATTTGGGACAATGCTCCTCTATTATATTCATTCAACTGAAAATATACATGTGCTCATATACTTTGATGAGTTTCAACAACTTCTACAACAACTATCACTAGCTATAATGCCAACAAATTCTACTATCAACCACCAACAACCTCTTTTGCAAAACAATACAAAGCTTTATACAAGAGGGGCTCTTTGAGATTTTCCCTCCAACTATTCTAGTGCTATCCTATCAAAATAAAATATTTCAACTACTAGAATTTATTACAATAAATATTTGTGATAAACAGATAAGATCAAACACATTGAATATGTACTGTGCATGGCTTCATTATAAGAAAATACACCCTCCAATGATCTCAGGTGATCGTATAGCTCCAAAACATCAAATATGTTCTTTAATTACAATCCTTTCAAAATATTTACATGATATGCCACTTTGAATTTTAAAATTCAGTTCAAAATGCATGCTTGGACTTAGATTTCCTTCACACGTGCTTCGTTGGCGATGCCCCTGCATCAATATTGATGGTATTGTTTTTATATATTGAATTTTCTTTTGAATATGCTTGATATTTGATTTGATGATCTCAAAATATGTGAATTTTATTTTTAATAGATGATCTATACTTCATTGGCGACTTTTGAAACATGTGAATTTGATATTTTTAATATGCTTGATAGTTCATTAGAGATTTTTGAAATATGTGATCTTGATCTTTTGAATATGCTTGATAGCTAAAAAGATGTCAATTTGATATTTTGAAAAAATCAAATTCACATCCCATTTTTCCTCAAGAAGGCTATAAAGGGGATGGTGATGTCACATAGTTGTATTAGAGATCATGTTATAGTAGTGAGGTCATTCTAAGAAGTAAAACATAAATGATATAGTATGTCAAGAGGTTTATATTGCATTGAGGATTTATGGGATACAAAATTGGAGCACATGTTATATATGGGAATGAAATACCTAAGTAGTTGGTTGGTTAAGAATTGTTTAACATAAATCCCCCATGAGGTTTCATATTGATGCTTTTGGAAGATTGTGGAGGTGAATATGAACTCATAATGTTCATGTACTTACTTTAGGAAATGGGTATACCTATGAATACGTTATATAATTCTCCAAGGCTTAGTAAGAAATTTGGGTAGGATATAGAAATTTTGTAGGGAAGAGCTATTATTGTCTTTGTAGGGAAGATCTACCTAATGCTCTTGCAAGTCACAAGTTGTGATGCGATTAGCAAGGAAGAGTTATGATTCTCTTGGTTCTTATGGTTTTCATTGAGTATAATAAGATAATGACTAATAAATGTATGATAAATACCATCCTATAGAGGATCATAATATTTTTCATTAAATAAGGATGAAAACCATTAATCCCTTGGTATACGGAAAGAAAACTAAGAAATGAAGGTGGCAAAGCACAGTGGGAGTCATTATTTCCTAAGAAATTTCCATAAGCAACCTAGATGGTAGAGGAAATACACCGAGAAATAAAGATGGCCTATACCTCATTTGTTAGATGGGTGAACCATGTTGTTGGATAATATATGTGTGTTGTTGGGACAAGGGAAAACCCAGGGTTCAACTCTAATAGCGCACCAAAAAGCCCTAACTATTGGCCCTTTCAACAACACCTACGAAGCAGATGCAGTCTCACCTAAAGTAGAAATAGGGGTGTTGCAGGACACAGGTGTCTAAAACCAGAGGAAATGCAAAGTGGATCCAAAACAACACACATAGATCTAGTTAATCTTTACCAACTTAAGCCTACTTCACACATTTATATCTTAGATCTAGCACAATAATGCAATAACAGAATAACAGAAAGAAAAAGACACATCATCAACTAGAGAGGACAACATGATATACCTGGTTCACCCTCTCTCTAGGGATATGTCCACATAACTATGCTTATTGATATATTAAATGGAAAAATGCAATTCTATATGTTCTCTTAATTTGCATATCTCTCTCTCTCTCTTCCTTTCTTCTTCTCTCCCCTCCATGTGAACCCAGCTACAGGGTTGATCTTCACATCTAGTTGAAGATCTTACAATACAATAATGCTCTCACAACGCAATGCCTCTCTCACACAAAACAATAATCACTCTCTTAACCCACAATGACAAGCCCTTCTTCTCTCATCTAGATATTTATTTATACATTATAATGACTCCCAGACAACCTTAGACATAAGTCTAAGTGTCAAAACCCTAAATGCCAAAACCCTAGGTCAACTTGAACCGCATTTTTCGGGCTTCACTATCCTGTCTTTCCTTCTTTTCCATGAGGTTCTCCAAAGCACTCGTTGACATCTTCTTCTGCTTTTTTAGTTGTACTCGATCCATATTCCTTGTTGATTTGTCCTCCTCTGTCTTCTCTTTCAACGACTCGTTTTCCCTTACTTCACTCCTTCTTTTTTTCTTCTTTGACCACTTCAACCCATTCTGAGTCAATGTGCTTTCCACGCAATTCGTACTTCACCTTTCTTCATTACTCTTTGATTTATTCCTTAATCCATAATTAGGGGCCAAGATGTGTGCATATAAAATTTGCAGGATATGAGACAAAAACTTATGTATAAATGATATGACACACTAACAAAGTTCACTTTCCTAAGAGAAAACATATGACATTAGGCAAAAATAATTCTTGTATTTAGATTGGATTGGAAAGGAAAAGTGAGTTGTTATCAATCAAAGGAATTCTAATATAATTCTAAGACCCAATTAGATTAATTCTAAACTTCAACCCAATTGCACATTGCTATCAAAGGAATGAGACCCTTCTTTGTGTCAAACTATCCTATGAGAAAGAGGAAGGGATATAATGGAACTTGGATTAGAACACTTAAATAAATGAAGAGTAAGTTCCATAGTTGGACAAGGAATCAAAATAAATGCAACATGCTAATAATTACTTACAACAATAATGATTCACATGGTCAACAAGAAACATATGATAATGAGGATGTTTCTCCCACCCAAAAAATTATTTTCTTTATATACAAGAGATGAACGGTTTTGAAATAGGAATGGTGATTTTATGTGAATGAACTGAGTATTGCTACTTGAGTCGGAATATCATATCTATTTATTTATTGTGAAAATGGAATTGAGTATATTGAGTAAATCATGTTAGGGTCCTACCCTAACCTCCCTTTTTGGGGGGTTCTTAGGAGTTATTTAATTAATTTTCAAGGATATCTTACTTGAATAAGACACATTAGACATTTAGTGGGTAGTTAGTTAATGTAAAAGGGTTTTCCTTATTAAATAAATTCCACTAGGCTGTCGATACTTACAAATGATGGGACAAAACTAGTTAGGGTTTTGCCAGTAAGAAACTCTCTATAGAGATATAAGGTTATGAAATGTATAGTTAAGGATTTTTATTATATTCAAGATCAAATCAAGGGAGGTTCCCCCCTAGAAGAGGCCCATGAACATTTCTCTCTCTTTTTTAATTATCAATATAGGATTTATATTTTGTAGTTAATTTCATTGTCTCTTGCATTTACTTTTTTTCACTTTTAATTCTTTAAATAGTGTTCATGTTTTATTTTCTTTGTTGGTTAAGTACAATACAAGTGCTATCAAACCTATTTCCTTCCAACACCATTTTTTTCTACCTATACTCCTTGTGTGATGTTGATTACATTAGTATCACTTTCTAGGAACCTTTTTTTGTGTACCCATCCATCCTATTGTCATTGAGATATCTCAATAGACCCATTGTAAGGAGATTGTTTCGTTGGTATAATTCTCAAGTAATATTTTTTTGAACTTCAAGGAAAATGGAATCTACTCGAAACTCTACCATGGATGGTAGGATAAACACTCTAGAAACCATGGTACGCACATCAAATGAACACAAATGGGAAAAATATCAAAGGACTAAACATTGAGGTCACTATCCTAGAAATCAATGTTCCCATCCTCAACATCCAAGTCACCAACTTCATCGACTAGATCGAGGATAAAAGTTTTATGATATTTGAAAAAATTTGTACAAGCCGCAAAGATAAAGGAATGCAATAATATTAAGGGAAATAATCCAAAGGTGGTCCCTCTTCCAATAGAGGATGGTATGACTCAAGGTAACACTTTCAAGATAATTCATGAATTATGTTGCATAGACATCCCAAAGTGGATTTGAAGAAGTTTTATGGATGAAAATCGAGGGGATGGGTTATCTAGATGGATCATTACTTCTCTCTCCATGAAATTACTATTGACATGATGAAACTTAGAGTGGTTGTATTATACTTGGATCTACAATGACATCAATGCTGGAAACGAAATAAGAAATACTATAAGGGGTACATTTCTTATAGAATGTTTGTCAAAGGAATTGATGCTCATTTGAATGAGAAAAAAACTATTTGATATAGTTAATGAATTTGCACAAAGTAGGAATGGAATAATATTTTATTGTAGCCTTTGATAAATTGGCAATCCACACTAAAGGATTGTTTCTTTTTTTAAAGGATGTTTAATCGGTGATCTGAAGGAGGATATTATATAAAAATTCATGATGTAGTTTATATCTACATGGTTGCATGCTCTTAATGAGACATATAAGTACATATGGGAGACTGTCAACTCAAATCCCACGTGATTGTCTATTGAAATGGGTAACTATGATGTACTGCCAGGACAAAAATGGTTCAAAAAATATTTTCCATTTACCATGGATTTTAAGGTGTTATGCATGATCTTCACTAAGGAGGGATATAAATATACCCGCAATGGGATTTAGTTCGAATCCCAAAATATTATCATCTCTCGCCATATGGAAAATCTTATATTTAAATTCGACTCTAGAATTATTTTCCAATTTAATGCCATCCAAGTTATTCATAACCCCCCACAAGAAATAAACCATAATTTTCAAGTGATCCTAACTAATCATCATTAGGTATTTGAATCTTACAACTTACCCTCTTCCTATGGTGAGCATGATCATAGCAATCCATTTATTTCTAGCTTCCAACCACCTAAAGTATTTCCTTATAGGTACCCTTTTGCACAAAAAAATGAAATTGAAAATACTATTCAAGATTTATTAGAGGTAAACAACATCCATACTCGTGCAAACCATTACTTCTCCCATCTAGTTATTGTATTAAAGAAAGAAGGTGATTAGAATATGTTCCTTAATTTTCATTTTATTAATAACATGACCATCAAAGACATATTTTCCATCCCATTTATTGATGATGTCTTGTATGAGCATCACGGTGTCAAGTTCTTCACTAAACTAGACAACCAATTACGATAACACCAAGTTAGGATGCGAGAGGTTGATATTCCTAGGATGGATTTAGGATATTATGACTTTAAGTGATGCCTTTTGGTCTTTTCAATGCCCCATCCACCTCTCAGAGTCTCATTCTCATGACTTCAAGGAAAATCACATGCACTTTTATATCTATATTCTTTTATGATATCCTGATTGGTAGAAAAACATTAGTAACTCATGTGGAGCATGTTGACAAAGCTCTCTATCTCCTTTGTGATAACCATTTTTCCATCAAATGTCCCAAGTGAAAATTTAGTCTTTCAAAAGTATAATACATGGGACACATAAGTAGTCAATATGGGGTTTGGGTGGACCCGAAGAAAATTGAGGGTATGCAAGATTTCCCCACCCCAAGAATCTAAAAAAAATGTGGTTTATTAGGATTTATGGGTACTATGGGAAATTTGTGAAATTTTATGGGAGAGCCACTATCCCTTTAACAAACTTGATAATAAATATTTCCTTTTTATGGAATGATTCCATCTAGTACGACCTTTTAGATTTAGAGAAATCTACGTGTACTACACCTATATTATCCCTACACAATTTCACTAAGAATTTTGTCTTGGAATGTGACGCTTTGAGAAAAGATCTACTAGAGTAGTTGATCCAGATTATATTGAGAATGAAATGAATATATATATATATATATATAACAAGGAAATAGAGATATATATTGAAAGAAAAACATTAATACAATTAAAATCGTAATATATTAATGAATCAAATACAAAAAAATGTAAAATGAAAAGAACACAAACTAGCTAGAATGGTGGTATCGTATCCTTAAAGAGAGAGATGTGTCGACTATGCTCATTTGAAATATGTTGATTATGAAGAGGCCAAAAATTAAAACCCTAAAAATATGAAAACCTAACCCTATAATATGAAACACTAAAAGGTATGTGGGCCCCAATGTGGTTAGTTGATATGCCAACTTCCCGAGGGCGTAAATTTTGCATACAATCTTAATTTGGGGCATTGGGTAGCTCATCAGAAAGGTATAGATAAGAATTAAACATTACATACATCCAAATACACTCCTTTGACAATATTTTGGGTGCTAGTGCACAAAAAAAAAACCATTTAGTGCCTCAAAATGACCCTAGAAATTTGGGACCTGAAAAACTGTAGAAAAATTGCCAAGATGTGCAACCATTATGAATTAGTGGAATATGTGGTTGGCCACCAGTATCCACCTGGATCATTCCTCCCCCTTAGGAATAAATGGTTCCAATTGTGTCAAGTTCCTCCATCATATGGGGAAACTTCTGCTAAATGTAACTCTCAGTGATATACTTTCCCTAGTGAAGAAGTTGCCCTACTTTGAGGACATGATAGAGTTAGATTCTCTATTGACGGGTGCCATTAATACTGGTTTCCATGATCCAATCAGTTGTTTCCTTTTCAATGCAGTTGATATTGATTTTTGTACGAGACAAGTGCTCGACCATGCCCAAATTATCCACAGAGGTGGAAAATATGGTCACAACAGTTCCACATTAAATACAGGGTGCATACCAAGGAAAGTGGGAATAATTAATTCAAAATAGTTCTTACCCACAACCTTGGTGATGGTGTAAGTCTTATATCATAGTGGAAAGATATTTTGATGGGGTCCTATGAGGCACTCTTTCTAGAAATGTAACCATACCTTATCTCCCATCTGAAACTTGTGTGATATGCGATGTTGATCGTGGTGTTTATTATAATTAGCGTTGTATTTATACAAAATAGTATGAAATTCTTATTGGATATGTGGGATTAGTTAAAAAAAATGGTATGCTTGATCAAACTCGATCTGAGAATGGGAGGAATCTTCATGTGTATTTTCAATGGGAAGATTTATGTGAATGGAGGAAAATTGGGAGAACCTCAATCACATTTGAAAAGGGATGTGGTGAACAGAGTTGTGGAGGGATTTTTCATAGCTATGTTGAATATAAGGAAGTCTATCATCTCATGTGCATGGATGTTTTGACTTTTACATCCTCAACATATGAAAATTCATCCTATTTACTACCTCTATTTGTCCATCAGTCTATGGGTGGAAGGAAGTTGATTTGGTTAGCTTGGTTTCCATCATCGCCCATATGCTAGACCATAAATTACTCAAGAAATTTCTATATCGATCTTAAATAATGGTCCGTGGGATCCTAAAATGAATCTAAAAATGCTCAAATCAGAGCTTAGTAGTGGCCTCGACTCTGATACCCTTATTGGAGGGTCTCAACATTTCCATCTTAGATGATTGATCAACGATCACAAAGAAATAGTCAACACCATGCTTGGTTGAAGGTAGAATGGATATGTAATCCATGGAGATGGAATCCTAAGGCCTTTCAAGAGTATATAGAGGGGTGTATATCCCATGTTTCTTAATGGAGGGTTTGGAAATTATGCAGTCGCTAGATGATCCTATATACTTGTTGATATCTTATCTAAGATTCGACCAATAAAAATGATTTTGTAGTATCGCCACTATTTTTTCCACACCAAAGTGTTATGCCACCCGACTGCCATGAGATCCCTAAATCATCTTGGAAAACTCACTTGAAGGAACACATCTATTGCTTAGAATGCATAGAAATCCATCCTAGAGATGGAAGTATGGAATTGGTTTTCCTACGCTCAATGTCTGATAGGTAGAAGAAAAGTTAGAGTCATTGTCGTATAATTGTTGTCACCCAAAGGTCACACTCCCACATGAGTTAATAACTATGGTTAGCACCACAACCAGGGGTCGACTGAGGAAATATGCAACATGGTTGGTTTTCTCCTTCTTGTACTTGATGTTAAAGTGAAATTGTTGTAGCTACATGGACCAGTTATTATGGTCATCATTCTATAAATTTCCTTGTGTTTGCATGAATTTTAGAAACTTGTGATCATCGTGGATGATAATTTCCATGGTGGGGTATATGCATACAACATCAGATAGTGTTTCACTATGGTAGGTAACTAGATGCTCATGTTGAGTGTGGAATGCACCAATAGAATAATATGAAGCCTTTGTCTGATTCTTAAATGGTTGTTCCAGGTCTAGAAAAATAATGAGTAGCTATAAGCAGAATCAAAATTTGAAATACTTGAATGCCTTTTGTTGTGAAGAAACACAAGTAAACTTGGTCTTGTCACCACCCTTGGTCACTTGCATTAGGACCCAAGAGATATGAGAGAACCCCTACACAAACCTGCGGTACAATTTAGTGAGACTCAGGAAGTTTCAAATCTCGGTTAGTATCTTAGGGGCCGACCAATCATGAATGACCTATATATTGGATGCATCCACATGCACACCTTGCTCATCCATGATGCATCCTAGATATTCAATTCTCTACATATTGAAGGAACACTTCTCCATATTGGCATATAACTTGGTTTATCGCAGGGTTCCCAAGACATGTTGAATGTAATTTAAATGTTCATCTGGGGTTTTTCTAAAGATGAGGGTATCATCGATATATATGAACACAAATGATTTTTTGAATGGCCTCAATATATTATCCTTCATCTATATGAATGTGGCTAGGTCATTAGTTAAGTCAAAAGGCATGACCAACCACTCGATACCTTCTTTATACTTCAAGGTTGTCTTCCATTCATCAATTTTCTCAAATTTGGGACCCTTGAGTTGATCTAGAATATCATCAATCTAGGGGATTGGGTACTAATTATTGACTATGATTTTGTTTAGGGATATGTAATCAATACAAATTATCCATATCCCATCCTTCTGCTATACTACAACAATTGGGATACTACAAGGTGTGGATCTTGGTCTAACATCGCCCTTTAGAATTATCTCTTAGATATGGCATTTGATTTCTTCATTCTATGTAATAGAGTGCCTATATACAAGGTTGTTAGGAAGAGGAGCATTGGGTGTCAAATCAATTGAGTGATTTATTTGACAAGGAAAATTGTAACATCCCGCTCTGGCGCACTTACCAAACTTATTCTTTGAGGACACTTGCTCGCAAGTGATCTAGATTTTTATGATGATAAAACTGTTTCCTTCATTATGATGTGTTAAGTTATATGACATGATGTGTTACTACCTTGATGTAGATAGGTGTTGCTGACTCAGTTTCATTGAGTGTGCAGGGTTTCGGACCTTGCGGATGCAGAGGCATTGGTGGACCTCCCTTGGACTCCGGATTGAGTCAGGGAGCTGACGATAGCTTGCCGACCAGACTCACATATGGAGTAAAGGGGCCACACACGAGTTCCAGAGAGATTGAGGGAGAGGTGTGTCAGCAGCCCTGCCACAGCCTATTAACACTCCCGTCGTGGCTTGAACTGTAGGTTAACGATTACCTAGTTCGAGAGGAACCACGATGCCGTGAGGGCAGACTGCGACAGTCACTCACGATTCGAACTGTAGGTTAACTAT
>JZKD02S1044520.1:386320-399685 GCA_000966675.3 Picea glauca | reverse complement strand
TGTCCTTTAATTGGTATCAGAGCATGTCTCTTCCCCAAATGTTTAAATTAATTGAAGAGGGATATATATTTAGAATGGATCAGCAGTTGAAGATATCATCAAAAATCCCCCTATTCAATGGTGAAGACTATGTCTTCTAGATTGTTAAAATGAAAAACTATCTGATGTCCATTGGACTGGAAGTATGGACATTAGTTGAAAAGGGATATGATGTTCCAAAATCCACTCCCATAGAAGAACAAGACAAGAAAACAAAATTGGGAACATGCAAAGGATCTAAACATACTACACGATGGGCTGAGTGAGAAAATCATTGCTAATGTACTAAATTGTTTAATGCAAAACAACTATGGGATAAATTGGAAACCATATATGCAGGAGATTCCAAAGTAAACAGGGCAAAACTACAAACTCTCAGAGTACAATATGAAGGTCTAAAAATGAAGGATGAAGAAAATATCTCAGAGTACTTCGAAAGAGTTGATAATATTTTTAATGAAATCAGAGGATTGGGAGTAGAACACTACATATTCTATACAGAGGAAAAAATACTAACACTACATATTCTATACAATCCTAAAGTGTCCACTCTTGAAGATCGGGAAAATCTAGATAAACTCACCATGGATGAATTGTATGGAATCCTCACAGCCTATGAGTTAATATTAGGTCATGAGAACCTCCCACAAGGAGTGGTAGCCTTCAAGGTGCTCAAGAAAACAAAAAATCAGAAGCAAAAAAATTAATCCAACTGTTAGTACTCAAATTCACAGTGTTAAAATTTGGAATTTTCGTCATGACAGGCACACTACTAGAAAAGTGACATTCTTGCAGCACCATCATTAAACATTATATGACTTCCCAAAAATCTTTGAATTCTTCGCCATGTTCGTTTTCGAGCCATATCTATATTTCTTATGTTATTTGAGTAAAATTGTGGCTTGTTATAGAGCATCAAAACCCAAGTACTAAGGAGATTGTTCAAAGGCATTCTTATGAGTTTTTATAAAAGATGGGTTAGTAAGACAAAATCTCCATACAACCATTGTGCCCAGAACCTACATAAACACATGAACACACTGAAATGAGAGCTCACACACAGGTGTCGAATGGATCAATCAATAGATAGTTTGAAAGATGAGCTCGCAAATGTCAAATGATGATTAGTTGACAGGTGGTGGCCTGAGTTCAAGAATTTATGATGTGTTTAATATGAGGTCAATTTCATAAGGTTTCAGGGGAGTGCACAAGTGGAGCATTCAACCTTTGGGAAATTGACAACTTCAACAATACAAGGCATCAATCAACTAGTATCTAAGCTCACATTGTAGACATCAAAGGAGTAGAGCTATGTCTGCAAGTGCCAAAAATGCACCGAGGATGACATGGAGAAATATTAGTGTTGAATGACTCTTTATATACACAAGTCCCCAAGACAGACCACTGGTCCAAGCTATGGAAGACCGTACCCCAGCGGATCAACTTATGGTAAATGTAGTTAAGCCTGATTGCAGTGTTTTTGATTCATTTGTTCAAGTGTATATCGGCATAATCCAAACAGGTCAAACGGTATGGGTACCTAGAGAAGGATATTCTCCTGATGATGGGGAGGATATGGAAATCAAAGAAATAACTAAACTATGGATCTACCAATATCGGTATCGAATTCCTATAAGAAAAGCACCTATCGAATCCTGGGTTCTAATAAAAGGTGTAGAAGCTTCAATTATGAAGATAGCAACATTGTGTCCTGAGTATCTTGATGAAGATGTATTGATTTTCCATCCTTTATTATGTAATGCATTATCAGTTGTCAAAATAGAAACTGAACCGTTGAACCCAAGTGAATTGCCAAAGAAGGTGGAAGGTCTTTGTAAAATTAGCAAGCAGTTCCAAGTTTTATGGCAGACATGTGGCAGAGTTTCCAAAAACAAAGTTAACCCATTCTAGATAAGTAATATATGGAAATAATAAATAGATCATGCTCTATATTTCTAGAAGAAAAATCGACAGTTAGAGGATCATTCCCAAATTTCAAGGGATTTTGTCAATAGTCAAAAAAACACTTCTAGAAATTCATGGAAGGACAAAGCAAACAGGTGGTCGAAATATTTTCCAGTTTTGAAAGTATTCAACTATAGGTGAAGCATTCGATGGGGAAAGATCATCCTAGATTTCTTGTGATTATTTTTATTTTTAGATCTTCGATTTCCTAAAGGAGTGGCTTAGTTTATTTAGGTAATTTTGAATTAAAGGGATCATTTGTAAATAGTAGGAGGAGGGAGGGAGACGAGGCCAGAGAAGTGGATTTTGGGCAGAGCCTTGTGTATGAATCATTGTAAGCCTATGGATAGTTTTATTAAGTATTCATTTATGACATTGAACATCCCAATGAATTATGTTATCATATTGAGATATCTTTGTTTTACATTCTTCTTTTTCATCTTGCTTGAATGAGTTACAAAAAATGAGAATCATCGGTTGTCCATAAACAATAGATTATTGAGAAGAAAATAATTTGTTGTGATTTTCCTATTGCTTGCGTCCTTTGTTCAACTACTTGTAAAATCCATTTTTCAGAGAGAATCTTTGTTTGGTGGATGTTCTAAAATTTTTCACATTCTCCATTCTTCCATCCACCATCATATAATTATTTTTTCAGATATGCAATTCATTTTCCTTCAATCTAACAGGGTGTTTACTTGATTCCATTCCGAATGGTACATCTCTTATCTAATGTTATTTTATTTCCATTTTTGTTTCTCATTTATTCTCATTGATCCATAAAATCAACCCATAATCTAATTTCCATCTACAAAAAACTATTGCAATAACTCAGATGTGCTAGGTTTGACCCTATAGCAGTTTAGGGGCAACTTCTAGCACTAACATCTTTTGGCGTCGTTGTCGGGGATGAAGCAACGAAGAAATATTCCCTAGGAGAATGAAAACAAGAATATCTACTTTTTTATGGTGAAAAGGAAGAGGACATATTCTTGAATGCAGATCTTTCACCATGTCAACTCCATTGTCTAAAGATTAATAGGTGACTCCATTAGATCCAAGCATGGAAGCCATTGTCGCTCAAAGGTTTTCATTTAGTGATTTTTTGAATGTAGTTGGTTTTTCAAACCCAATTCTTAGCATAGATGAATGAGAAGGTATCCTTCTTACATTTAAAGGAGAATATTGGGAGGTTTCAACTAAGCATCTGCTTGATTTTCATGAGTTTATTCATGAACGTCAGATTGTGCACAAGGATGTCCAGATTAAGATTTTCAGATACTCTTTGAAGGGAGCAACCCTTGACTGGTGCATATTTATTCTAGCTTCAAGTATTAACTCATTGGAAAATTTTCATGATGATTTCAATTTATTTTGTAAAAAATAATTTTCAGCTCAAAGTCTTTTCATATATATATTTTTTTATATATTTGAGAAGTATATTTAGCGGAAAGAAAAATCTTCTTCTGATTTAAAGAATGGAAAACATGTTGTTGAGGAAGATCTTCAAGATATGATTGATGATAGTAATGATGAATGCATAGTTGTATATGCATTAGATCTTGTCTCTGATGCACCTTCTCTCTCTGATTTGAATGAAGAAATAGTTGAAGAAGGCGTTTTTTCTCAATTTCTTCAAGAGGATTCCTATGATATGTTTTTACCTGTGATTAAAGAGAAAAATCAAGAAATTGCTTATCAAGAACAAATGTGTAAGGCATCATATGACATTGTTAGATCTGATGAGGAGCATTATGGAATTGATAAAGATGAGTTAATACAATACCTTTATTATTCATATCAGTTAGTATTTTCTCATGTTTTTTTTTATCCAATAGCCATTTATATGGAGTCATGCTTCTCATAAGTTTTCGGCCTTGAAAAGTTTCGAATCAAAGAAGATGGTGGTTGTAAGTATGTGGTACAAGTTGAAATTTTGTTACACATAATGAAGTTTTCTTTCATTTTATTCTACGAGAAAGGACTTTTTACAGTCGACTGGATGTTATCATGGTTTCATTGGAAGCATTATTACACATAATTAAGGAAATTTTTCTTGGTGAGAAGTAGGAATAAGATAGAAGAATAATATCATCATACGAGCATGAATATCTTTTTTAGTTAGTTAGTTTGCAGTATTAATTTTGTTTTCAGTAGTGTGTTCAAAATTTAAATAAAGATTGCAGAGATCTGATGACAGTATGAATGACTCCACAAGCCCAACGGATTAGGCATAGCATAAATGTTGATGTTTGTAGAAACAAAATTTTGTAGGTTGAGTTGCACAGATGCATAGATGAAAAGGCACAATGTTATTCTTGTTCTTGATGCCTCACAGGGAGAGCATCATCCCAAGAAGGAGTTGGTGTTAGTACTCAAATTCACAGTATTAAAATTTGGACTTTTGGTCATGATAGGAACCCTACTAGAAAAGTGACATTCCTGCAAGGCCATCATAAAACATTATATCACTTCCAAAAAATCTTTGAATTCTTCTCCATGTTCATTTTTGGGCCATATATAGATTGCATATGTTATTTGAGTAAAATTGTGGCTTGTTATAGAGCATAAAAACCCAAGTTCTAAGGAGACTGTTCGAAGGAATTCTTATTATTTTTTATAAAACATGGGTCAGCAAGACAAAATATTCATAGAGCCATTATTCCTAGAACCTACAAAAACACATCAACATGCCGAAATTAGAGCTCACACACAGGTGTCGAATGGATCAGTCAACATATACTTTGAAAGCGGAGCTCACAAATGTCAAATGATGATTAGTTGATAGGTGGTGGCATGAGTTAAAGAATTTTTTATGTGTTTAATATGAGTTCAGGTTCATAAGGTGTCAGGGGAGCGCACAGGTTGAGCATTCAACCTTTGGACAATTGAAAACTTCATAAATACAAGGCGCCGAGCAACTAGTATCTAACCTCGAGTTATAGACATCAAAGGAGCAGAGCTATGTGCGCAAGTGACAAGAATGTGTCGATGATGACATGGAGAAAGATTGGTGTTGAATGAACCTTTATATACACAGGTCCCCAAGACACACCACTTTTCCAAGCTATGAAAGACTATACCCCATAGAGTCCCCTTATGGTAAATCTAACTAAATCTGATTGTAGTGTTTTTTATTCATTTCGTAAAGTCTATAGTGGCACAATACAAACAGGTCAAATGGTATGGGTACTTGGAGAAGGATATTATCCTGGTGATGGAGAGGATATGTAAATCAAATAAATAACTAAACTATGAGACTACCAATCTAGATATCGAATTCCTATAAGAAAATCACCTGCCAAATCCTAGGTTCTAATAAAAGGTGTAGATGCTTCAATTATGAAGAAAACAACACTGTGTCCTGATTATTTTGATGAAGATGTATTGATTTTCTATCCTTTATTCTTTAACACGCTCTCAGTTGTAAAAACAACAACTGAGTTGTTGAACCCAAGTGAATTGCCAGAGATAGTGGAAGGTCTTTGTAAAATTAGCAAGTAGTTCCAAGTTTTCTAGTAGACATGTGGCATAGTTTCCAGAAACCATGTTAACCCCTTCTAGATCAGTAAGAGATTGAAATCATAAATAGATCATGCTCTATATTTCTAGAAGAAAAATCGATAGTTAGAGGATCATTCCCAGATTTCAAGGGATTTTGTCAATAGTCAAAAGAAGACTTCCAGAAATTCATAGATGAACAAAGAAGATAGGTGGTCGAAAGATTTTCTAGTTTTAAAAGTATTCAACTATAGGTGAAGCATTTGATGGGGAAATATCATCCTAGATTTCTTGTGATTATTTTTATTTTTAGATCTTCGATTTCCTAAAGGAGTGGCTTAATTTGTTTAGGGAATTTTGATATAAA
Organism: Picea glauca; assembly: GCA_000966675.3. Lineage (NCBI taxonomy): Eukaryota > Viridiplantae > Streptophyta > Pinopsida > Pinales > Pinaceae > Picea > Picea glauca. The sequence goes on along the minus strand of JZKD02S1044520.1, from coordinate 393,813 downwards.
GGGATCATTTGTAAATAGTAGGAGGGAGGGGGAAGAGTCTTGAGAGTTGGATTTTGGGCAGAGTCCTGTGTATCAATCATTGTAAAACTATGGATAGTTTTATTAAGTATTCATTTCTGTAATTGAACGTCCCTATGAATTGTGCTATCATATTGTGATCTCTTCATTTTCCATTATGATTTTTCCTCTTGCTTGAATGACTTACAGAGATTGAAAATCAATGGTTGTCCATAAGCAATAGATTCTTGAGCAGCAAATAATTTGTTGTGATCTGCTTGTTTTTTGTGTTCTTTGTTCAAGTACATGTCAAATCCATTTTGCAGAGAGAATCTTTGTTTGGTGGATGTTATAATATTTGTCACATTCTCCATTCTTCTATCCACCATGATATAAGTATTTTGTATGATATGCAGTTCACTTGCCTTCAATCTAACAGGGTGTTTACTTGACTCCATGCCCAATGGTATATCTCTGATCTAAAGTTAGTTTATTTCCCTTTTTATTTCTCATTTAGTCTTGTTGATCCATCAAATCAACCCATATTCTAATTTCCATCTACAAAAAAATTATTTCAATAACTAAAATGTGTTGGGACTGACCCTATAGTATGTTAGGGGCAACTTCTAGCACTAATACTAGCCATCATCAAGAATCTCACGTGGAAGAAGCCAATTTTATTAGAAAACTTCATAAATGATCAGGGAAGTACAAAGTCAAGATTCCTTTCAAATGTTTTAACTGTGGCGAGGTTGGAAATTTTTCCGCCAAGTGTCCCTATCCAAAGGAGGATCACGAATATGAAGAAATCAAAACTAAACAATATGAGAAGGAAAAACCGAATAACAAGAAAAAGTTTTACAAACGGAAAAATAATTTTTACTCAAAAGAAGAAAACAAGAGTTCGTCAAAGTCTAGTGACAGTGATGAGTGTGATGATGATGAAGTCCTTTTTTCTAGTTATTGAAGATTCTAATGAGATAGAAGAAATTAAACATGAGAAAGAGTCAGAAGATGAAGCATAAGTTAATATGGAAGAAGAAATTCTCAATGCTTTGGATGAATTAAGAAAATACAAAACTAGATATACACAACTAAAATGTTTTGTAGTTCAAAAAAAGGATAAACATGAATATAAAGAAAAGGAGATGGAGAAACTCATGAGAAAACTAAAAAACCAAATACTAGAAGCAAATAGAATTGAAGAAAGTCCGGAAAAGTCTCTTAGAAAAAAAATTAACCTGTGAAAGGATGGAGGCCTAAATAGTTCACCTCAGAAAAGAACTGGATGCAATACTCATTCAAACAAGATATGAAAATAGATCTAAAATATTAGATAAGATTATTACCACACAAAGGGATTCGGGTAATAAAAATGGAATAGGTTATTCTCAAGAACAAAGCCAAGTTAACTCAAAATCTTATGCAGAGGCTCTCCTCAGTACATTCAAAAAGAAAAATGAAGAGAAGACAAGTAATGATCAGACCTCCAAAGGATTACTTCCTCCCATCAAGAAGGAAGATAATACAATACCAAAGAATTTATATCAAAACATATATCGTCGTATTTTCTTTGGCTATTGCTTTGCATGCTCTAGTTTCAAACACAAAGCTATGAATTGTAGAGAATATAGAAGGAAAAATTTGAGGGTTAAGAACTATAACCTTAAAAACAACCAAGCAGTAAATTCAGTTAAAAACATAAACTATAAATCCTTTACACCTCTACAAGAAGGGGATCTAGATTGCTTCAAATGTGATAGATATGGACATAAGGCCAATAATTGCATATTAATGGAAGTCTCAGAACAACCAAAGTTCATTAGACATCAAAAGAAGCTATGGAAAGAAAAAACATGAAAGAAGGAATGTCTTATTGTCTTAAAATCTCAAGATAAATAAGATCTTTGGTATGTTGATAGTGGGTGCTCAAAACATATGACAGGAAACAAGGACAAGTTTTTGAACTTAAAGAAACAAAAGGGTAAAGTTAAATTTGGTGGCAATGCTTCAGGCAAGATACTTGGGAAAGGCATTGTGAGTTTGGGAAAAGACAAAGCCAAGAATGTGTTTCTTGTTGAAAAACTGAAACCTAGCCTATTAAGTGTCAGCCAAACCTGTGATCAAGGGAACTTTTTCATCTTTGATTCCCATAAATGTAAGATTAGGAGAGAATAAATAGAAAAATTGGTTGGTTCTTCTCCTAGAACTCCAAAAAATGTATATATACTAGATGCAAAATTCAATAAGGAATGTCATATAAATATAGTAGATGAAAGTTGACTATGGCATAGAAGGTTGGGGCACATTAACTTTGACAATCTAGTAAAAGTCAACAATCTTTGTTTAGTAAGAAACTTTCCAAAGATCATAAATCCCTCAAATACTATGTGTAGACACTATCAACTAGGGAAGAAAACTAGATTAAGGTTCAAAGAAAAAGAATAGTCAACCTCCAAACCTTTAGAGCTTGTTCACACTAACCTATGTGGACCTACAAGGACCAATATTTTGCAAGGAGAGTCCTACTTTATACTATTCATTGATGAATTTACTAGAATGTGTTGGGTATGTTCTCTCAAGGAAAAATCAGAAGCACTTAACAAATTCAAAGATTTTAAGACCCTTGTTGAAAATGAAAAATAAACAAAAATCAAATGTCTTAGATTAGACAATGTTGGTGATTTCACCTCAAAAGAGTTTGATCTCTTCTGTGAAACCCATGTAATAAAAAGACAACTATCTGTTGCTAGAACACCTTAGCAAAATGGGATTGCTGAGAAAAGGAATATAACAGTTCAAGAGGCTGCAAGGAATATGCTCAATGAAGGAAAATTATCTAATGGATATTGGAGGGAAGTTGTAAGAACAACAATATACATATTGAACATAGGTCAGCTCAGGATTAATAGTAATAAGGCTCCTTATGAACTATGGTTTGGAAGAGCTCCTTCGGTAAAATACTTCAAGGTCTTTGGAAGTAAGTGCTACATCAAAAGGCTTGACGAGAATCTTGGAAAATTTGATGCTAGATTTGATGAAGGTATGTTTCTTGGATATCATTCTACCAAAAACGAATACAGATGCTACAATATTAGATTACATAAGATTTTTGAGACTGCAAATGTCAAGGTGGATGATCTAAAAACAATAAGGATAAAAAATCAAGAGACTATACTTGACAGTGAAGATGAAGATGATGATGAGTCAGTTGGTACACAAGCCGAAGAAGTAGAGGAGAATAAAGAAGAAACGTAAGAGGATGATATGGATACTAGTGAAGATGAAGAATATATTCAAGAAGAATATATAAGAGAAGAATATATAAGAGAAGAATCCCCAAGAAGATACACAAAGACACCCTCAAGAATGACTCAAAAGAATCATATTGAAGAACTAATTATTGGAAGTAAGAGTGATGGAGTGCACACAAGAAGACAACTGTTGTATCAAACAAAAATAGTACTTTTGTCACATATTGAGCCCAACCCAATCAAAGAGGCATGTAAAAATAAGAATTGGGTCAATTCTATGAATGGAGAATTGGACCAAATTGAAAAAAATAAAACTTGGGAACTAGTTCAAAGACCAGAAAAATAAAAATGTCATTGGAACTAAATGGGTGTATAAAAACAAAATGAATGATAATGGGAAAGTAAGAAGGAACAAAGATAGATTGGTATGTAAAGGATATGCTCAATTTGAAGGAGTATACTATGAAGAAACATTTTCACCTGTGGCCAAATTAGAGGCAATTAGGACGTTCTTATCTTTCTCCAGCTACATAAAATTTAAAGTATACCAAATGGATGTCAACTCAACATTTATCAATGGAAACTTAGAAGAGGAAGTTTGTATTGAGCATCCAAAAGGATTTCAATTAACTAACAAAGGAGACTATGTATGTAAAATAAATACAACACTCTATGGACTAAAACAAGAACCTAGAGCATGGTATGCAAGGCTAGATTCTTACTTACAAAAACAAGGCCTCAAAAGGGGATCAACAGACAATAATATTTATTATAAAATTGATGGTAAATACATGATTATTGTGGAAGTATATGTTGATGATATTATATTTGGCAGTGATGATGAAAAAATGAGTAAGGACTTTGCTAGGATGATGAAAAGCAAGAATTTGAAATGTCTTTGCTTGGTGAACTGAATTTATTTCTTGGATTACAAATAATACAGTCCAAAAGAGGAGTCTTTATCCATCAGTCTAAGTATGTTAAAGATATTCTTAAGATAGTCCAGTTAGAGGATTGCAAACCTGTTAGTACACCTATGGCAGTTGGATGCAAACTAAGCAAGGAAAATGAATCCAAAGCTGTAGATCCAAAATACTACAGATCAATGATTGGGAATTTTCTCTATGTAACAAATTCTAGACCTGATGTCAATCAATTTTTTGGGATGGTGGATAGATTCCAAGAAGCACCAAAGAAGATCCATGTTCAAACTGTAAAAATAATATTTAGGTATTTGAAAGGAACCATAGATCTTGGTTTGTGGTGACCTAGCAAGGATTCAATCACCTTAAAATCCTATTCAGATGTTGATTGGTAGGTAGTGTAGATGACATAAAAATTACAAGTGGAGAAGCATTGTTTTTAGGAGAATCATTGGTATCTTGGATAAGAAAGAAACAATTCTCAATTTCTTTGTCTAGCACTGAAGCAGAGTATATAGAAGCAGTAGAATGTTGCACACAAGTGGAATGGATGAAAGAAACCTTACAAGACATCAAAATAGTATTTGAAGAACCTACTATTATCCACTGTAATAATACAAGCACTATAAGTCTCTCCAAGAATCATGTCCATCACTCCAAATCAAAACACATTCCCATAAAATACCACTATTTAAGAGATCAGACTGAAAATAAGAACATTAAATTGGAATATGTCCCGACACAAGAACATGTGGGAGATATTTTCAAAAAACCCTTAAGAAGAAATGTATTTGAATATCTCAGGAAAAAATTGGGAGTAATCCCTCTTCCAACCTAAATCTCTCAAGAAAATAATGCTTCAATTGGCACCAAATCAGGGGGAGACAACAATCAAAGTCAAAAGTAGTCATTTAGTTATGAGAGGAAAAGTATGATTGTAGGATAAGTTACCCATGTTTAGATTTCGATCAGAAGTATATAGACAGATAAAGCTTTACCATAGGGGAAGAAACCATTTTCCATTGATGTCAAAGGGGGGGAATATATTCAGATAAGAGAAACATCATCACAGGGGGAGACTGTGTATGAATTTGGAGTGTCTCCATCAATGACAAATGGGGAGATTGTTGGATGATATTAAAGCTCAGGTGGGTTAGCGAATGAAGATCAAAGCTCAGAAGATATGACGTGATAAAACTCATAAGGATAGTTTGAGGAATAGTCAAAGATCATATCAAAATCAAGACCGTTGATACTCATGCACCAGATTAACAACAAAAATGAATTACAGAGATGGGAAGGAGAATTAAACAACTCGCTAGTTCCAATCCTGCAATTGGTCGAGATAGTTATATCTCATAAAATCAAATCTCAATGACTGTGATTATTCCAACAAAGAATCAAATTAAGTCGGATTAATTCATGACCATCGGATACGCAAGTGCCAGATCAATGACAGGGATAAATTGTGGAGCTTTGGTGATGAATTAAACCACTTGCAAAATGTGGTTCCGCAATCCACATCGACCATCGATGGTCACTTGATCATTGGATCACTTTAAGTGGAAATATAGGATAAGTAAGGATGAATACTGTTCGATATTAAGTCCTAAAGTAAATGAGGACCGTCTGACTTTGTCCTAAAGTGAACCGTCCAATATGAAGAACACTTCAGAAGATGTCAGGACCGTCTGATCATTTTTTGTGGAAGGACAAAGTAAGCCACAAATGTCCTAAATTCCTGATAGTCATCTCATTTGAGGAAACACTTAGGAAGATATCCCGATCGTCAGATCAAGGAAAGTAGAAGGATAGGATAAGCAAGGGAAAAGGCCCAAATATATGAAATTCTGAAGTCACTCTCAGCCATCGATCTAAGATACATTTCGGATAGTATTATGACTGTTAGATCAAGGAGATGAAAACATGTCACATCAAGAGATCAACATCAGTAGACCATGTCAGCAAGAACATGTGACATACCACATCATCAAACCACATCAACAAGGACATGTGGCTTCCACTCGGCCTATGTCATGTCAAAAAGTGATTTCTGCAAGTTATGTCACTCCCGAAGATATAATTCATGAGTTTCACCACAAACAATGACCTAAGTCACGAAGTAGACATGAGTCATTCGATATGAAGAATACTTCAGGCACATTCTCAACAATTGATAAAAACACAGTGGAAGGATAGTGTAAGTAGAATAGTTGAAGTCCCAACGTAAATGGTGGCCATCCATATCAATGCTTGATTAAGTCCCATCTGTTGGATTAAGCAGTAAAAGGATAAGTGTAAGAATCGAATATGACCATTGATCTGGTTCCGCGAAATAAACATGAAACATTCGATCTGTTCGACGAAATCAAATTCAAAATATTTGAAACGACAAAGTTCTGAAGTCCTGAAGTCCCAACACTCATTCATTTCATCGAGATATTAAATCATGACCATTGATTATGATAATAGCTCAAGCACTCATTTGGCCTAGCGTCAAGTCACCGTCGTTGGTCATATGGAAGAAAATATATGAAGGAAAAAGATAATGTGTCACTAAAGTTGATAAGCCCGTGGTTTTACATTATTAGTCACATGTAATGGTTTGAAGGAAGTGCCTCTGCAAAAAATGATTTCTTAAATAATTGCAGAGATTCGAGATCGAGTTAAAATATGAAATTGATCCATATTTGTTATCAATTTATGAAAAGTCTTCACGGTAAGAATAATAAACTATGATTATTGTTAAGCTAGATGAAGTGGTGCGATGGTCCAAACAAAGGACACAGTGTATCACACTCATGACATTTTGAAGAATATATAAACAAGAAAGAGTGGTGAGGAGAAAGTGTCTTTGCAGTCTGAATCTAAAGATGAATCAAATCACAGATGCAGAAAGAGAGATGCATTAAAGATTTTATACATAAGTTTTTTCCATAGTTTTTTCCATAGAGAGATGCAATAAATAGGGGATCGTATCCTCCTACCAGTTGGTGTTGATGAACAAGGGTGTGGGTGCATCCTGATCAGTTGGTGCTGATCGAAAATGAAGAATATATTCACTCTATGTAACATGTAAATTTTTTTTTTCAGATAATAGAAAAGTGTTTGTGGTTTTTCCCTATTGGGTTCCATGATAAAAAATTGTGTTAAAATTCTGTTTGCATTAACCAAATAAAAATTGATATAATTATTGCGTCATTGATTCACCCCACCTCTTCTGAGTGACATGATATGATCCTTCATTCTATTAAAATATAAGTGGTCAATAAGTGTTTAGAAACTTATTTGAGATGTGTTGCACATACATAACAAAACT
>JZKD02S1044520.1:364074-386193 GCA_000966675.3 Picea glauca | reverse complement strand
ATTTACAAGGATCATCCAAATTCTAGGAAGTGAATCACATGCTTTAAAAAAGAGTGGCCATTGTCCACACACATGAGGATAATATCCCTTTGACTCAAAATAGAATAAAATAATAGGTGAACCAACATCACTCTAAGTGTTTTTTTGTGTAAGGGGATAAAGTGATTCTTCAATTTAAAGCATATAAGAAGACCTCGCTCAAGGAAAAAATCCATAGGAATCTTGTGCTAAATTCCTATGGACTCTATTACATCTTCCAAGGCATTCGAAAAGTTCCATACATATTGTGTCTTCCTACCGACTCAAATATCCATCTAGCCTTCCATGTGTCCCCTATGAAGAAGTTCAAGGGGTAAGTTTTTTAGTCGAAACAAGCCTTTTAGAATTTGATGAAAAAGGGTCCATTCAGTTACACTCAAAAGCAGTCGTAGCCGCATAAGAGAATTATCAAATAGATCACACTCTTTTTTAAATTACCATACAATGGAAGGATATGTATCGTAAATATACTAGTTACAAACCAACCTTGATTTTTCATGAATTTCCACACCTCTAGCCTTGATGAAAATGTTGTTTTTTAAGGCCCCGGAGGGGGGGATATTATTGTCCTACCCTAACCTCCCCAATTTAAGGTACATAATATTTACTCAATTAATATATGATGAAATATTCTTTTAGTGACACCCATTATATATTTAGTGGGTAGTTAGTTCATGTAAAATGGTCATCCTCATTAAATAAAGGCCAGTAGGTGCTTGGTACTAATTAATGATGGGACGAGAAGAAGCTAGTATTTTTCTAGTAAAAAAAATGCTTATAGAGATATAAGGATATCTAATTTTTTGTCAATGATTTTTATTGTATTGGATCTCTTCTCAAAGGATGTTTCCCCTTGAATATACCCATGGACATTTCTCTCTCTTTTGGAATTATCTATACAATGGTTATATTTTGTAGGTTTAATCTCATTGTGTCTTGTATTTACTTTTACATACTTTATATCCTTGAACATTGTTTATGGTCTATTGTTTTTGTTGGTTAAGTACAATATAGATCAACTACGTTATGGAGTTCTATAAATAAATGATCTCTTGCAATGTTGTTTACATTTATCAAGATTGAGAACATCATTATGTATAAACGAGTAAGTAATAGGAATGTTTTCAAAACACAAGAAGGTAAAATAGTTGGAATACGTATACACCAATGAACATGTTGAAGGAAAATATATGACATAATGTGAAGGTAAATGTGATCGAGCATATATGTGATAATTCATGTTGACTAAATATGATATTTTCTAACATATGAAATGATTATGGCATGATGTTTCATGTTCTTGTTGATTTGTTGTATAGCCAAGAATGGTTGAAGATGTTGATTATGGAACTTCCTACGATGATCACCCTTGCAATAAAGGATTTAAGGAAAAGTAGATTCTTGTCAAGAGGTTGATGAAGGGAATCATGTGAGTTTGTAAGAGGTATGAACTTATTAGGTAACATCATAGATGTAAATTTTGACCATACACGTATAATATCAATCATGCAAATATTACATTTTTGAAAAAAGGGAATTGGGGAATAATTCCTTTAGTCACGATTAGATATATTAAATCATGTGTTTCTAATGTCATTAAAACTCATGTATGTGATTGATTCTCGGGTAAGGGTATTTTAAATATAGGATGCCTTAGACATGAAAAGAGTGTTAAAATGTTTTAATGAATGCATATAACAATATGTCATAATGTGTTACTTAAGATATGTAAGGGATTCTCGAGGCACAATTGAGAAATGAAATGAGAGGCCTTCTGATACAATGGAGGGACCATTGAGTAGAAAATGGAGGGTACAATCCCTGTGTTGTGTTTGATTGAAAATAAGATGTCCAAACATGTTGAATAATTCATTGAATTTTACAATTGGTCAAGGTGCATTGTATGACATGGAAAATATCGTGATGGTAACAGTGCATGTAATTATAAGTGAATGGAATATGTGAAAAATGTATATGAAGTGGATATTATGAGGATGATCATATAGAGGGCTGAATCTATGAATCTTGGTTGCACATCTTGGCAATCTGTGAATGCAAAATTGGCCAATGTGGACCCTTAATCAAGGTTCTACCTCGATGGAGGTTTTAGGCCATTCATTAATACTTCAAACCTTTATTAAGGGATTAAAACCTTGATCAAACATTTTATACAGAAAACAAACACATATTTCAAAATTAACTTAATCGATGATTTTAAAATACACCAATCAAGGATTTCAAATCCCTTCATCAAGGTATTTAAAAACTCTTGATCAAGATCTAATACTAGATCAGGGGCTTGAAAATAAAACATCCTTCCCCATTTTTGCAAGTTTTTTTCAAGCTTCAAATTCTATTAGGTGATGTCCCTTCATCTCTTCCATGGAAGGTGGGAGACTTGGTGCATGCAGATTTGTCATTGAATTCTTTATCTAGTGACATATAACTTTCTCATTTTTTATTTCATATCCTACTTTTTAGTTATTTTTTTCTAAAGATTATATACACATTTTTCCTCCCAAGTTGTCCTATAGTGAAAAATATGTATCTTAAAAACAAAACAACAAAATTTTTATAAAAACCATAAGTGTACTCGATGGATGTTTCTTCTTCAAAAGAGTATTTCTAGTTTCTCATTTTATGTAAAGAGGAGAGAAAAATTCATGGGAACACAAATGTGTATAAAATGTGATTAAAATAAAATTTTATATTCCAAAAGTAATAAAATGTATATTTTTTCAAAAAAAATAATAAAAAAATAAGGCACTACTACATTTTGTGTAGATCCTGTTGATATAGTAACGCTTATAGAAATTTGTAAGGACACGCATTTAATTAAATGGAAATTTAACATATTTAAATGTATTTAATATCTTTTGACAAAAATATTGTTAAAAGCGGAGAAAAGTTCTCTAAAGATTGTTTTTTACCACACATCCAAGTTCACAACGTGTATATGACATGCAAGGGCTTCATCTCATATACATGTTGTGAACTTGGATTTTCCTCGCCACATTTTACTAAAAATTGTAACACATATTTAAAGATTCATCTAGAGATGAAGATATATGATCTAAGGTACATATAAAAATATGGATAAATGATATGCCCAAGAAGGTGATCTACAGGAGAAGGTGACCACACAAGCCATATTCTAGCTTCGGACCAAAAACTCCTCAGGGGAACACCATTGGTTTGGGTGACCAATAAATGGAGATCCAAATCCTAGATGATCTAAGAGTGGACAAGAGGGATTGGATATCTCAGTGTGATCCCCAGGGATCAGTGGGAGAGGCTCAGTGAATCCATAGAAGAGGGCGCACTCACTCCATCCCGACAAAGGAGAAACTAGCAAGGTCGCAAACCCCAGGTTGGTGAGCCCTCGCTTTTGCCTCGGAAAACTTGAAGGAAAATTATTTTCTCCCTGAGAGAGTGGATAGATAATGGAATAATCTACTTCTCATAGGTGGAAGCATGGTGAAATGAGTCACCAGGAGGAATCCATGAAGGAAGGTGCATTGATTATTTCTCATAAACCCCAAAAACGAAATTGTAGCAAACATAAATTGCAAACTCAGAAAAATAAAACAAATGAGACATATAGCTTTAGAAGAAAAGGTAAGAATTATTTATTAGAGTCCCAGTTCCTCTTATATACTGAGGGAACCATTTATTTAAATATGCTTAATTGATCATCAAAAGATGAAAATGTTTTGCGCCTAGGTGATTGACTTGTGCACCCCAGGTGGGCGTTCCCCTAGGTGCTCTCCTTGGCCCAATTCCTCCCTGTTTAGATCTGGAAGCATCTTGGCTTCAATGAGAAGATGAGGAAACTTGTTTTTCAATACATCAGTTGTGATCCACTTTGATTGAGAATGATTTTTTCCTTGGTGAGATACTAGATATGAAGTGTATGTCTGGTGCCTTGTAGAGTGAGTCTGGGAGTCCAATACAATGTCTTTGGCCAATGGGAGTTGGAAATTGGGAATGTTGTCCACTAGATGAATGATAATGACTGGTTCTTCCAAGAGGGAAGGCTCAAACAACTTTAAGTGATTTACATTAATGACATTGTGGATTCCCAGTTGTGGTTGTAGATCCAACCTATAATCATTTTCTCTAATCTTATCGAGGATGGTATACGGACCATATCTTATTGGTAGAAGCTTGTGATGGAGGCCTTTGAAGTTCTTATTATCCAAGTGTAGCCAGACTTGATCCCCTGGTTGAAAGGACATGAAGTTTCTTTGTTTGTCATGGTGTTTCTTGGCATGCTCTTAGGCTGCTTGAAGTGTTGTTGTTACTATAGTGTGGAGTTGTGCAATTTGTTGGAGAAATTGTTGTCTTAAGAGTTGTTCCTGTTGTTTATGGAAGGTACCTTGAGGAGCCCAAGTGAGTGGGAGCTCGGTTGGAGATGCTAGTTGGAATCCCAAGAAGACTTCAAAAGTTGAAAATCATGTAGAAGAATGTGTTGCCTTTCTTTAGCTATGTTGTAGAATGTACAAGTAATTGTCCCATTGTTTATTACACCCAAAGTGGGTTTGCAGAGCATGAACCAAGACTCTATTGACAACCTCTGTTTGGCCATCTGTTTGAGGATGAAATAAAGTAGAAAACTTGTGGCACCCCAATAGCGCCCATATTGTCTTCCAAAATGTGTCGAGGAAGAGAGAATCTCTATCTAAGATGATAGTGCTTGGGAGGCCAAAATGGGGCAAGACATGTCAAAAATAGAGTTATGTTATTTGCGCTACAGTAGTAGTCTTTATGCATGGGATAAAAAGTGCCATTTTGCTGAAGAGACATACCACTACCTAGATTGTGTCATGTTTCTTTTGGGTTGTTGGAAGTCCACTGAGGAAATCCATTGAGATTGACTCCCAAGGCCAAGAAGGAAGAGGCGGTGGTTGATATAACCCATGATTTTGGTTGGATGGCTTGGATTGTGAGCATAATGAACATGCTCTGATAAATTTTTCAACTTGAGGTTGCATGGAAGGCCAATGGAAATGGTGTTGCAGATGTTGGATGGTCTTTATGGTACCACATCCCTGATGAGAAAGAGGTGGTCTTCTAAGTGTGTAATGCATAACAAATTCAACTTATAGAGCCACCCATCCTGAATAGTGTATTCTAGGAAGGGGGTATGATTGATCACTGTGGGACTTTGCAAGGCTTACCAAATCTCTTGAAAGTTGGGGTCAGTAGCATATTGATCTTTCCATGTGCCATAGGTATCAAATATCACTTCTAGAATGGAAAGAAATGGAGTGGGAGGTCATCTTAGCAAATCAACCATCTTATTAGAAATGCCTTTCTTATATCTGATGACTAAGTGAAATTGTTGAATATCGGAGGCCCATTTAGGGTGCCTTTGTTCCTGAATATTCGATTGAGAGTTGATGAAAATCAAAGGGTGGTGGTCTGTATGTAGAATTGTTTCTTTACCCATCAAATAATGCCTCCATTGCTTGAGCGCTTGAACCAAACTGTAAAATTCCTTGTCATAGGTGCTATAATTTTTATTTTCCTCAGACAATGTTTCAGAGTGGTAAGAAATGGGGTGTCCTCCCTATTTAAGTATGACACCAGTAGAATATTGCAAGGCATTAGACTCAATCTCAAAGGGTTGGGAGAGGTATGGTAGATGTAATACAGGGGACGAGCAGAGGGAATATTTGAGTTGAGAAAAGTGACTAGTTTCTTCTTTAGTCCAGATGGATGTTGAAGAAGTATTTGAGAGATGATGCAAAGGACAAGCAAGATGTGAAAAAGATGGAATGAAGTTACAGTAGAAATTGATGCCACCTAGAAATATTTTGAGATCCTTAGTTGAAGAAGGTAGAGGCCATTGCTTCAATGTTTGGATGTAGGCTTGATCTGGTTGTATACCCTCTAAGATGACCACAAAGTCGAGATAGGGAACTGACGTCTAACCAAAATAGGAATACCTCGCTTTGATTTGTAACTTGTGTTCTCTGAGAATTTGGAGCACTTGTCGGACATGTTGCATGTGAGTGTCCCATGTCTGGCTAAAGATGAGAATTTCATATAAGTAGATGACCACAAATCAACCCAAATGTTCCCTGAATATGTCATTGATGTGCCTCATGAAAGTGGTTGGGCCGTTGGTGAGGCCAAAAGGCATTACTTTCCACTCAAAAATACCAAATTTGGTCTTGAACGTTGTTTTCCAAACATCATATGAATTCATTCGTAATTGATGGTAGTCGATTGTCAAATCCAATTTAGTAAACCACATACCTCCTTGGAGGGTGTTGAGTAGCTCCTCAATCCGAGGTAGGGTCTAATGATTTTTTATTGTGGCTTTGTTCAAGGATCGATAATCAGTGACAAGGAAAATTTCTGAGGTAACTCTTTTGGGAATGACAAATTCGGCAGAAGCACGAGGAGAAGATGAAGGTTGGATGTGGCCAAAGTTGATGAGGTTGGTCAATTCTCTTTCCATTTCCTATGTTTCTGTTGGGGCCAACTGGTAAGTAGGGGCATTAGGTAAAGCAAATGCAGGGATGAGATGAATGGAATGGTCAATGTGTCGGGACGGGGGGAGTCCCTCCGAAGGTTGAAATACCTCTGAAAACTCTTGGAGGAGGGGATTCATTGTTTCAAGAGCAGAGTGAGTGGTATTGCTTGATGTTATTGGGTGCACCAAAAAGAGAGAGAGACATTGGTTTAAGTGTACATGCGGGATTTGTTCTTTGGTAGTAGGGGTTTGGGTTTTGCTGTAGTTAAGATATAAGTGGCCTTCTTTGGTAATTTTGTGTTGGCGGGATTTGGCCATATAGATAGCATTTATTTGGGTTTGGTATGGGATACCTAGTAGAAAATATGCACAATCCAAGGGGAGACATCAAAGCGAACAATATCTTTGAATTGGCCTATGGTAAAAGTGACTAGACAATGCTTAGAAACTGAGAGGCGAGGGCCATCCTTCTGGACCCATCCAAGATGATAGGGTTACATATGTGGAGTAGAAAATAGATTAAGTTGATTGACAAGGTCTTGAGACACCAATTTCTTCTGGATTCCATTGTCCATAATTAGTAAAGCCAAGGCGTTTTTAATTTGGCAGTTATGGGTGAAGAGGGCTTGGGTGGATGAGTTTGAATCTTCATGGGTCATTAGAATCATTGAGGGATATACTTCTGTGGGATTGTCCAGAGGAACTTCTTTGGTATCTTCTACTTGGGAGGGTGCAATGAGCTCAATGAGTAGGGTTTTTTTGGTATTTATATTTTGGAGGATGCGACAATCAGATGAATTGTGTGAAGTAGTTTTGTGGAATGAGCACCAAGGTGTCATTGTATTTGTATTGGGTGTGGAGTTTTGAGCCCAAGGAGGTGGAAAGCGGGCTAACAGATGGGAGTTGGGTGGTTGAGAGGTGGAGGGGTTGGTGTAGGAGAGGGAATGAGGATTACGTCCTCTATGAGAGACTTTCCTTTCTAGAGCCAAATATCTCTGAAATATTTTGTCTAAAGTTAGATTTTCAAACAGCTCTACTTCTCGACGGAACTGAATTAATAAACAAGCAACAAAATTCAATATGAGTACCTCCTCCATATATGGAATATGAAGTCAGAAGCGCATCTTGCAAAAGAAGTCTATGTAGCCTTGCACTCCTTGTGAAGGGAGTTGTCGAAGTTGGTGCCATTTGATCCACAAGGATTGCACATACCCAAGTGGGTAGAAGCGATTTCTCAAAGTTTCATAAAGTCGATCTGAGGTTCTAATGGGTTTGGAAGAAGAGGATTTTGGAGCATCCCCGATCTCTATCACAAATGTTGTCTTCTGTTGCTCTGTATCCAACCAAGTTTCTTCCATTCCTTCTAATTGCAAGGCGACAATCTAGAGCTTTCTTTCCTCGGTAAGGCCTGGACATGTATTGAAATAGGTGGAGAGGCTACGGATCCAAGAATCCACAATTTCTCCAATTTTTTTACCAACAAATTTGCGTATTTGGATTCGAGTGTCCAACGGGAAGGGGTCTGGATTTTTTTGTTGTTGCATTCTGAGAAACTCATTGAGGATGGAGGAAAGATCTTGCATGGGATTTGATGTGTTGAAATCTAAGTCGACTACCAAAGGATATTTGTGTGGAGGCATTGGGAGGTCAACTGAAGATCAAAGGGACCCCTAGTTTGCAATGTTGAAAAAAGGGCCAGGCTCTGTTTTGGAAACAAAGGGTGCAAAACCCTGAAGAAACAGAGTTGAACTGGTCTAGAGGGAGAAATCTATAATTTTTTAGATATGTGGAACTCGTTTCTGTTGCAATGGAGATCTGGGTGCCCTTGGGGCTATGAGATCTGTTGAGATTCTTGCATGAATATGTAAACCCTGGAACGGGCAAAATCTGGACTATTTCATGAAAAACCCCAAGAAACAAAAATTGGCTCAATCTTCAAGATCCAAATCTTTTCCATGAAGCTTGAGGCTTTGATACCTATTGATATTCCCAAGAAGGTGATATATAGGAGAAGGTGGCCACACAAGCCATAGTCTGGCTTCAAACCAGAAACTATTTAGGGGTGCAAATCGGAATAGGGGTGCACCATTGGTTTGGGTGACCAAGCAATGGAGATCCAAAGTCGGGATGATATGAAAGTGGCCAATAGGGTTTGGTTATATCAGTATGACCCCGGGGGATCAGTAGGAGAGGCTCAATTCATCCATAGAAGAGGGTGCACTCACTTCATCCCAACAAAGGAGAAACCAACAAGGGCACAATCCCCAGGTTGGTGTGCCCTCCCTTCTGCCTCGAAAAACTTGAAGGAAAATGATTTTATCCCTAAGAGAGTGGCTATATAATGGAAGAATTTGGCTCTCAGAGGTGGAATCATGGCGAAAGGAGTCACTAGGAGGCAACCATGAAGGAAGGCGCACTAGTTATTTCTCAAACATAAATTGCAAACTCAGAAAATAAAAAAAAGAGACACGTAGCCTCAGAAGAAAAGGTAAGAATGCTTTATTAGAGTCTCGACTCCTCTTATATATTGAGGGAGCCATTTATTTACATATGCTTAATTTATCATCAAAAGGTAAAAGTCTATTACGCCTAGGTGATTGACTTGTGCACCCCAGGTGGGCATTCCCCTAGGTGGCCTCCTTTTCCCAATGAATATGGAATATAGTGTGGGATGGTATTTAGTGTTGTGCAATGGTGAAATGACTAAGTGTGTAAAATTTGAATAAGGTGTAAATGGAATAGGAAAATGAAAACATGGAGCATTTTTGGAAAGGAAAGAACAAGGGAGTGGGTATTTTAATCACCCTAGTTTCAATCCATGGATTGTTTTGGATTGGATTATTTTTCAATAGTAAATATGTTGATATAATGATGGGAGTCAAGTTATATAAATGATGTATGTAAAATATGTAGTTATCTTGTATGCATTTCTAGTGTGAATATCAAGGAGAAAGCCTGACTATTGAAATAACTCTTTATTAATATGTTTTTCATGTACCATGAGGTAGACTTACCATGTATTTTCCAATATAGATAAATGTTATTTCAAAATTCAAAATAAAACTCTATGCTTAATTGTGGAGAAGAACAAAGAAGGTTATGATTCCATTAGAGGAGAATAGGAAAGTGGGTCTAAGGGGTTGAGAAATAATACATAACTTACTAAGTTGCCTAAGTATCCTAACCTTCATATTTTCCACATGTGATTTATTAAAATCCCAATAGTCATTCATTAAATGCAAGTTGTTTGGTAGGTAAAACTTCCATAGTTATGAGAGTGTGAGGGTTGAGTACTAGAGTTGTGAGGAATGAAATAGATTCTCTCTCCATAGAGATTTGAACTATGTATTTATTCATACCATCTCTTTTCCCATGCCCTCTCTTTATGCATTGAAATTGACTATGCCATTTTCTCATCAAAGGTTTTTCATTAAATACCAGGGGATTCTATTTCTAAGTTGTCTTCCCATGCTATGACAAGAATTGTAATATGAATCGATGTTCTCCCATGTGAGGTTAGAGAATGGAATTCAAACTTGTAAATGAGTAAGGCTAATCGAAGGAAGAGAAGGTTGTGATTTCTCATCCAAAATGTTTAAAACATTTGTAGTTGATCTTTCTGAGAGGATTGATAGTTCAATGAATATTTTTTGAAGATGTGATGTTAATCTTTCAAAGAGAGTTCATTGGAGAATTTCAAAATATGTGAAGTTAATATTGAAGATGCCCAACAATTCATTGGTGACTCTCAAAAGATATGAATTTGATCCCCAAAGTAGCCTAACAATTCATCGAAGATGTAAGTTTGATCTTTCAAAGAGGCCTAAGAATTCATTGGAGGATTTCGAAACATGTTCCTTTGAAGAGGCCTAATAGCATGTTGAGTGGATTTTTGGAATGTGGTCGATGACCATCTTTTGAAAGAACGAGATGGAAAGGATATCATTCATAAAAGAGGAGAACCTTTGAATAAGGTTCGTGACCTTTGCTTGTACATTGAGTAAATCTCGAAAAATAATATCATGAGATATTTCAAAAATGCCCGATCAATTATTTGAAGGAGACTCGATGACCTACTTATGTGCATGTTTTAAAAGTGGTTAATGAATCGTTGAAATACAACTTATAAATACAAATACTTCTTTTCAAAGAAACCAAAATAATGAATTCAAATATGTTATTTTGAGGAAACCAAAATAAAATCATCTGAAAATGAATTAGTAGAACCTTAAAAATATTAAACTAATGAGAAAAGATAAAAAAAAACATGTGGGCATCTTCCTCAACAAGGCTACAAAGAAGATGAAGATGTTACTTTTTCCTACTAGAACGTTTAATCCGTTTAATCCACTACAACATATGTACAAAGAAGATGTTACTTTTCCCACTATAACGTTTAATCCACGACAACATATGTACAAAGAAGATGTTACTTTTCCCACTATAACGTTTAATCCACTACACTAGATCTATACAAGAAAGATGAATTAAGTGGAAATGAATCATGCCATCGTCCAAGGATTAAATACACGGGAAATGAGGTGTACAACACACCGTGTCCTTGAAAATGACATCTCATTTTAGAATGTCTTAAGGTTGACAATGGGCAAAAATTTTCTTAAAAGTTCCATTGTTTAAATTCCTAACATTGTTTTGTGACGTCCCAAAGGAATTCTAATGTTTACAACATAAAGACCTATTTCCATCTCGCTCGTTTCCATACACATTAAGTAAATATGACATATAAAAGAACCCTCTCCTTCATTATCACTATTTTATTTTCCTTTTTGTTAACTCTATCATTATCACGTCTCAAACCATGTGCTTTCGACTTTTAAGAGGGAGATTATTATTTTTTTTTGGTTAATAGAAAGTTTCCTACATAATGTATTTTTCTTATAGAGCTAAGGGATACAAACGTCTCCTCGAAGGCATACTTCCGAAAATGTCTCTTGGAAGGCACATGTAGGGGTCTTGGTTTTGGGAATATTCTTTCTTGCTCTATCTTTAAATTACTCGCCCACTCCGTCGATGAATCATTGTTAAGCGTGTGGAGGGCACTTCCCAACTCCACGCATCCTCACCAGATTACTATTATCAATGTCGGTAGCCTTTTATTGGGAGGTGACAATGGACCATCCGTTATGGAGCTTCCGATCTCGGATAAGGTGGTGGACTGCGAGAAAAAGATTACGAACATCTTACTGACATGTCGATACGTTATTTGATGCACAGTTCTCTAATTCTAGCCCCCAACCACTAGCACGCGCACATATCTCAAGGAGAAAATTAAACAAATCCAAACATGACCCTTCGAGAGCGATGCTCTCTTGAAAAACCTAACAATCCAACCGAACGACATAACTACATACATTCATTTGCCATCTATCACAGAAATACCCAGTGAGGACGATCGAGATCGAAAGCGGCACATACGCGATTGCCGCGGCGTGCAAATGATCAACTCCGAGACCTGATAGTGTACTTATAGAGAGGTTCTGAAAGAAAAAGAGAATGTACTTGTAGTCGTAAGGGCCTGTTTAAGATGAGGCGAGGTCGAGTCCAGCTGAGGAGGATCGAAAACAAAATCAATCGTCAAGTAACGTTTTCAAAGAGGCGGAATGGACTGATGAGTAAGGCGTCGGAGCTGTCAATCCTGTGCGATGCGGAAGCCGCCTTGATCGTCTTCTCCAACAGAGGCAAGCTCTATGAGTTCTCCAGTTCCAGGTACGTCCCTACGCACCTTGCTCTCTTCTCACGATCTCCTATATTTACACGCACACAATCGATCTCTCTGTCTCGACATAATGACATAGACATGACATATCAGTACCTCGATACTTTGAATCGTAGTACAAATCAGGAAATCTGTCCATGTAGTCCAATCAGTACATGCAGAGGACTATCATCATCTAAGTATTTCTAATGGGATCTGTTCTTCTTACCAACAAGTATAAATCCAGCATATTGTATGTGTTTGTCCTTTCTAATGGACAGAACATAGAAGTTTCCATATATGTTGCTTTTTATATCAGTATAGGAATTTACATTTTTGAAGACAGACACTAATAGAGCGGATTAAGTCAAACGAGATGCCTGGTGCTTTGATAACTCAATAGTACTACATTGCTGGCTTTTCTTGAGGAAACCTTTGGTAAACCCGACCGGAATCTTGCTTCCGAAACGAGTCTTTGTAGGTCTTCTATCCTCATCTCGATTAGAGGTTTCCACAGACAATCACCTAGTTTAGTTAGCTATGCATTAGACTTACGTACCGGATCCGCGGAATTAAGATATCGAT
Source organism: Picea glauca (assembly GCA_000966675.3). Classification (NCBI taxonomy): domain Eukaryota; kingdom Viridiplantae; phylum Streptophyta; class Pinopsida; order Pinales; family Pinaceae; genus Picea; species Picea glauca. Next base: position 373,369 of record JZKD02S1044520.1, on the reverse strand, counting down.
TTCTGTACAGTTTGTTTGCGCTCTGACATAATGTAAGTTGAACAACATTAGGATAAGTTTTATTGTTTTCTCTGGTTTCTCTTTACCACTGTAAACCTTCACACAATGCTTTCAACGAATTTTCGTCCCTGTAACAAAACATAAGACTACAGCACGTGTTGACATCCTTAAAAATGCATTGCTCGAGTATAGTTAGTTATTAGATATATTTTCATATTTTTTTCACTTTACATAAAAGATGTATATTACCTGCGTATAATTAGTTAGTGGAGACAGTCATGAAGACTTTATAACCAATGCAAGTTAGTTGTAAAGAAAGACTTGATTGTAATGGGTTTGTATTTCTCAATGAGGGAGGAGTATAGAACGAGGACATTGATAGTCAAGGACATGTTGAAGACACACGAGCATTGTATAAATCAATGTTTATTTGTATCGTAAAGAATTTTAATAATTTTGAAGTATATAATAATAATAATAATTTGAAATGTTGATATAAATGTTATTAAAAAAAATGAAAAAATTGTTATCTTGTCCATAAATAACATTACTAAATATAGAAACCAAGTTTTTATTTCAAGAAATTCCTCTCTACAAATGTTTATGTTCTAACCTAAAAAATTATTTCTACTTTAAATAATATTATAAACCAACTAGAGCAAGTTCTCATTCCAAAGGCACTATTGTAGGAAATTCCTCTACAAATGTTTATGTGCCAACCTAAAATTCTATTGTTGCTTCATATGGAGCTAGGAGTAATATGTGCCAACCTAAAATTCTACTTTTGCTTCATATAGAAGCAGGAGTAAAAGGAATCAACAAAGTAGTTCATATGGAGGCAGAGTAAAAGAAATCAATAAAGAAGTTTTTAATGGGGATTATGAAAATGATCCTTAAAACATTTATGAGAAAAATAGCATACCACCTCTGTTCATCTCTAGAGGAAAAGATACTTTAACAATGAAAAGGAATTGTTACTTAAAGAAAATGTTGAAAAGTGGGTTAATCACGTTGTTATCATTGAAGATTTTTGTGATTTGTTTAGATCTATTTATGAGGTGATAGCCTATGGAAACGATACTATAAAGTAATAGGTGGTGAAATGGTACAAGGAAATATATCCACTTTAAATAAAAAAAATTGTCATGATGGATCATTCTAATTATAACAAAAGATCAAAAAGTTACAAATATCTAGAGTAAAGATAAGGGAGAGAACAAAGTATAGAAAAATGAGATTTATTTTAATATTGAGAGTATTAAACCATTTTTCTCTGTGAGATGTGTAAATCTATTCATAAAATGTTAAATGTTAAAAATTATAGTAGGTGAACAAGAAGAAGGAAGTGATAAAGTAGAGGACGAGAATGATAGAGATAGAAACATTATTGAACCCAAAACATTTATTTGTTAATCCTCTCACTATGCAGATGTATGAGGAGATTCAAGAGGACCATATAGGGAAATTGAATATTGTATAGACATCTCATGAATTGTTATCTAGTGTAAGGAAAATTGCCTCGATCAATGTAGAAGAGAAGATGACCTTGTTCTTAGATTTTTTGGAATTTATGAAGGATTGATTTCTCCTAGATAGAGAAATCCTTATTCTTAAAGATATGTTGGAAACATAACTTAGGAAGGACGGGGCACCTCTAAAACCTATCTCAACACTTTTGTAAAAAATATGAAGACTATAAATGTTGACCTAATATAATGGAATAACACCCTTCATATAATAGGCTTACAAAGATACAAAGAGGATGGGACAAAAATATTGTAGCTTGTGATGGTTTCGAGCATAGGAAGTATGAATTCTTTTTTAGAATCTTTGAAGTCTTGAAGAGGCTAGAAGGTCTAAATCTCATTTAAGAAGGACAAATTTCATGATGTTTTAGTTGAGAATAAATCGAGTTTGGGGGAAATAATTTAATAGTAATAGGTCCACATTAATGGTGTACCCTTGTGGGAACCTCATCATAGCTCATGATTTTGAATGATTCTTATATGGGATTTATTGTTTTGAAATGATCCATACAAAACTATCTAGATTCATATTATTTTTATGGTTCTTTCTTTATTAATGCTAAGTGGAAACTTCAATATATGATCTTGTCATTTTTCTTCTTAACTTGAAAAATATAAGTTCTTGTTATCCTTCATACCTATATAAAAATGAAGGAAAGAATTGTTCAATCCCACAAATATTCACCTCATCATTGACTTCTTTTTCTTTCTAAGAAAAGGAGATCAACAACAACCTCATGGAATTCCCCCCAATTGTTTGGTCTAAAATGGATCACAACTTTACAAACACAAAAAAACAAACAAACCTTATGGGGAGAGAAGACAATAAGTATTATTCCTATATGAATAAAAAATTACAATTTATTATCTAACATGTGTATCAACAAAAAAATAAAGAAAGAAAGAAATAAACACCAGATATCATTAACTTAAACCATCACATCATACTTAAGACTCATCATTCAACATTTTAGAATAGACAAGTTTCAATGTAAGAAACAACACCATAATGGTAATAAAAGTAAAACACATTCCAAAAATGAAAACATTAAGTAGTGTAATAATTTATAAAACATTTTTTTAATTAGTGTGACTAATTATATAAGGAGTTACTTACTCGTTGGCAAGGTCACATTTTTCCAAGTTCTTTGACAATTACTTTTAATTTTACATAAAATTTTCACTTAAACATTTTATTGCAATACAATAAATTTATATTAACACATATCAACTTAGTTTAATTGACTCATACAAATAACCTAAATCCTAAATCTAATTGACTCATACAAATAATCAAATATTGAATTAAAAAAGATATCATTTAAAGTGAATACCTCTTTAAATTTCTACGACACATATTACCTAAGCACTTAAGGATAATTGAGTCTTTCAAATAGTCTAGAATTGAGTAAAAAACAATATCATTTAAACTGAACACCTCTTTACATATATTTTAAACTTGAAAAGTGCCAAATACCTATTTAAAAGTTTTAATGTTAAAATGTTCACACTCCTATCAAATTCCAAAGTTTAGAATTTAAATACATTTTATATTTACCTAAAAATTTTTACTAAAAAGTGTTTGGAACATTATATAGTGATTAAGACTTTATAGATTATTCAATCCAAAGAGAAAGATTATTATTATTATCTTAATATAAAACCCAACACACATATATATATATTAGAGCTAAGGATACTAAGTAAGAAATGTAATACGAATTACACATCTCCTCCACTTGCACTATACCTATTATTATATCGAATAACACTTTAAACACGGTCTCTTATGATTATATCCAATAATACTTTAAACAATGCCCTCTGGGAAGGTATCTGTAGGGTTCTTCGTCTTCGAAATATTCTTCTCGTGCTCAGACCTTAACTTACTCGGAGTTGTAAAGTGTTGCTCCGTCGTTGAACGATTGTAAAGTGTGTGGGACATGATTCACCATCACAGAATAAGAATAATTAATGTCCAAAGAATAATAATACCACAAAATATATGTAGCCTTCTACGGGGACCTCACAATGGATATCAGCAATGGAGATTCCGATCTTGTTTAGGGTAGAGTGAGAGAAAAAGATATGCGAATTCTACTTCACATGGCGATACGCTATTTGATCCGCTTTTTTGTAACGCTCGCCCCAACTACTATCACGCGCGCACATTTCAAGGMGAAAATTAWAAAAATCCAAACTCGGCTCTTCCTGAGCGGCATTCACTGGAGAAAAACTCATACAAATACACAGTTGTCATCCGTCCCAGGAATAGCCAGTAAGTACGATCGAGATCGAAAGGGGCAAATACGCCATTGCACCGGCGTGAACAGGGTCAACTCCGAGACTCTATCGTGTCTTTTCGGGAGGGAAAGGGCGATCGGCCTTCAGGAAGAAAAAGAGAAACAGAAAGTACTTGTAGTACTAAAGGCTATTATAAGATGGGGCGAGGTCGAGTCCAGCTGAGGAGGATTGAAAACAAAATCAATCGTCAAGTAACGTTTTCAAAGAGGCGGAACGGACTGATGAAGAAGGCGTCGGAGCTGTCAATCCTATGCGATGCTGAAGTGGCCTTGATCGTCTTCTCCAACAGAGGCAAACTCTATGAGTTCTCCAGTTCCAGGTACGTCCCTACCTACCTTTGCCCTCTTGTCCCGATCTCCTACATGGACAACCACAATATCTCTCTCTCGACATCATGACATAGATCATATACGAGTACCTGGATGATTTTAATCATTAAATACAAATTAGGAAGTCAGTCCATGTAGGCCAGTCGGCGTATGCAGAGGACCATGAACGTAATTCTAACGGGATCTGTCCTTACCAACAACTACAAATCCACCATATAGGTTGCTTTGTATTTTATCTTTTTAATAGATCCAGGGTTAAGTTGGCTTTATGCTTGCTTTACCTTCAAACACGCATAACAAACCAGAGAGGTGAAAATAAATATCAATTGTTTATAATGCTTATATCCACCTGATTTTCAATGATAATCTGGTTTAGCTTCACTTCTGGTCTATCTTCATATTCCCTAAGAAACCCTAGTTACATTATAAATCAAACCCTAATTAATAGGGTGTTTAGCTTCACTTCTGGTCTATCTTCATATTCCCGAAGAAAGCCTAGTTACATTATAAATCAAACCCTAATTAATAGGGTTTTTACATAGTGATTAATTTTCCATAAATTTGGGGAAATAACCAGCCCGTTTAAAAGAGTATTCGTGATTTGCCCATAAATACACACTATTTTATTTTAATGCTTGTTGGTCATTTTCTCATCGATACTAAAACCAGAAAAGTAAATATAACTTATAAAACAAAACATTAAAAAGACTCCAGTATTTACAGTAGTCATTCAATTTACAACATCACGGATCTACAGAATAAACAAAAAAGGAAAAATTAGCCAATGGTCAGAAAATTATCTAGTATGAACAATGAAAACTGATGAATGGTTATTGATTATAATCCATTTACTAATTAAATATATTCTTAGAGTTCAACCAGGGATATTCAATTGTAGGCAAAGGCAAAGCTTCGGTGCTACCATGATAGGGTTTGAGATTTTCTACTATCATTGATCAGCCACACACCTGACCTGGTCATAGTAGCAGAGTAATATGTGTAGCAGTAGAACTAGGTATAAGGAAAAAAGTATGATGCCGGTTGCTTCCTGTTCATCGTACCTTAATCTGTGTCCAAATCCTTACATCTGGACATCCAGTATGAGCATTTATTTTTTGAATACTGTTTCTAGATACAAAGGATGAACTGAAAATAGGTGATCAGGTGACCTGATCATATTGCTGGCTTTTCTTGATGAAATGTTTGAACGACAAATATGGTCGGAACCTTGCTGACAGGAGGAGCCTTTCCGGCAATTATATCGTTCAATTAGAGGTTTCCAAAGACAATAACCTAGTTAGTAATCCATTAGTCCTATCCGCCGGATTCTGGGCTATAGGATATCAATTTCAGTTCAGTTTGTTTGGGCTGTGATACGAGGTAAGTTGCTCAAAATTCGGAGAAATTTTCTGGTTAAGTTAACGTTTCTTGTTTTCATTTGTATCGCTTTACTTCTCGAATAACGACTTTGTTAACTCTCCGAAAAGCTTTATTTCGCCGAAGCTTTCGAATAGCCTAGTATCGGAGCAAAGGGCACACACTAAAGTACATTTGAAATAATAGTGGATGCAATCTAAGGCATCTCCAAAATCCGAGCAAACGCATATACCATGAAGAAAGAAATACACTTTTGCAGGTTCGGTGAGGTTCCGTTCATGGTATTTGTATTTTTTTGTATTTTTTAAGGGTGAATTTTTGTGATTTATTTGTTTGACCCAGTAGTCTAAACGTTTTAAAAAATGATTCTTTTCTGATGATATTTTGGAGGGACATTTGTTTCAAATCTAATAACAAATTGGTAGGTACTTAAATTTGAGTGATTATTTGTGTATAATTCTAGTGTTCTAGGGTTTTTTCAGTATGCTGAATTTATTTATACATTAAAAATAGATTTTAAATGATAGAAAATAGTGATTTATATCACAAACTTTTACTAAAAAAATCATTTCATAGAACAGTCAAACAAAATCTTTGTTTAATTTTTTTTTACCTTTTAAGATAATAAACCTCTCTATTCTTATGTTGTTTTTTTACCCTTTAAGATGATAAACCTCTCTATGTGTGACATTGATATTGAATTGGATATCAACTAACTTATCACTCAAGTTTATTTTTTTACATTTGAAAAAAGTTAGAAGGGTAACTTTATTTGGAATTTTGAAATTTAATGATTAAATCAATTTTTTTGGTCATAATTGTTTATGAAAATATATGAAATTTTGAAGTTTAATGATTAATCATAAAATTTTCATCCCAATCATTTAATATAGTAAAATAGTAAATTAAAATAATTTTGAATAAAATAAATATTAATAATTATGCACATTGACACAAATGAATATAAGTAAAGTTTAAGGAAAACCATATATTGTGTTGAAAACCTTTTTATACGAAAAACCTATTATGATGAGTAAAGCATAAAGGTTGTAAACTTTAAAATTCTTAACTAAGAATATATATCAGTAATAATAAGGGTAGATTTATTAACCTACAATAAAAAATTAAAAAAAATATCATTAGAGATTGCTCTATTTTCTAAATTCTTGAGAAAGGATATAAAATAAATTGTTTAGGGTTATGAGAGATATTGGGAGCGGGTTAAAATAAATTGTTTAGGATTATATGATATTTATATGTGTCATTGGATAACTTCTTCTTTCACCATTTCTTAATGGGAAATGATGATATATGATTGGGCGAATTCATACGAAATTGGGCAGCCTTTAATTAGAGAGATAATGCTTAGTTAGAGATATACTAAAAGTTTGAGAAATAAACATAATGCTTTTGGGTTTATAGATGAAGTACATGTGTATGGGTTTGTGTCAAAACATTTAAATAAATTTTTAATTGATATTTTAATTATACAATTGGAAAAGAAATAGAAACATAAAAACTCAAAACAATAAAACATCTTATTAAATTATTTTAGATTTTTTGCATAAGTAATATTAAATTGAAGCTATCTCGGATGGGGTGACACGTGGACAAGCGGAACCACATGGAGGAGGCATGGGAGAGGCCATTTATAATGGCTCTCACCACACATACAGCCATTTATGAATGACACTTCCTTCGTTGGCCTCCGTTCTCTGATGGGGCTTCGCACGAGCTTCAACCGGACGGACAGCCAAAGCATTAAGATCATGGCTTTAATGGAATCCATTATAATTCATCCCTCCAGCAGCATTGACGGAAATATCAGAGTGAGTTCGAATCTTGTTGAGAAGCGGTGTAGCTGTGGTGTTGTCGCCATTCTGGCTTTGCTCCTCGCTCCTTCCATGCCAAGGATGAGAGGGAAGCCCCGCAAGGGAGCCAATTGGTACGCTGCCGACTCCAGAAGGAAGAGGCATAGGAACTTTCAGCGAGCAGTGAGCGTGGCTAGGAAGAGACGACGTCAGACGAAAACGACAGCTTGCTCGCCCCCCAGAAATTTCGTAGAAGAAGACCCGGACTTGGAAATCCCGCTAGACTTCTCGGAAAGAAAAATGTTTACTATACCAGACAATTGGGATCCCCCGACTTGTTTTGCTGCAGCAGGAGCATTGCCCCGCTCCACAGGAGTCCCAGGTCCTTGCGCAGGGCAAAGCGATGAGCACAACACCTGCGTGGTCGAGGAGGAGCCACTGAGTAGCCCCACAGAATTGAAGACTAGCACGGTGGTGCTGGGACGAAAGGAGACAAACAACGAGCCGCAGACACCGTCCTCGCCACCCCTCCTACACCCAGAGCATTTGCAGTTGATATTTGAGATCTGAAGCCTGGTTGATGACCAACTCTTCAGAGCAGTCTGCGTCAACCGGTGCTTGGACATGCTCTTTGCGGCCTACTCCAGAGCCACTCCTTGGCAATAATGCCCAACTTGCTCACAACCATTTGCCATCCCTGCCAGCAATGGAAAAGAGAGGGAAACTCATGAGGACTCTGGGGATTAGGTTTTCTTCTGTCTTGCATGTTTTCCAAATATTTTTATATAGTCGTTTACCAGGGCCGTAGCTCTGTAGCTGTTAGCATGGTTAGCATTAGAACAGTAAGCATTAGAACAGACAGACTGTTGTCAATTTTGAATGGATACCCTGGTTTCCTACAGGCAGGGTGGTGCAGTGCACTCTTTTCTTTTGCATGCTACTGTGGGCAGGCCAATTGTCCTGGTTTCCTACATAGGCAGGACAGATGGCACCTGTGTGTCACTTGTACTCCTTTTTATGAAGTCATGATATAATAGGTTCTGCCTTTTTATTTAAAAATATATATATATATATTAAATTGAAACTATTAATATTTAAAGTTAAATTGAAATTGAGTTCAAAATAAAAAGTTTTATAATGTGGATTTAGATAAAAAGAAAAAACAGTAAAAAGGTTTATAATTTAACCATCACTATTATTTTCTAATTTAGGGATCAGTATTATTTAAAAATAGGAATATATACAAATATGTACCCACTTATTAGTTCTAAATTTAATATAATTTTATGAATGTAAGTACCTCAAAATGTTTTGTCTCCATTTAAATAAATGAAAGTGGATCTGAGTAATATATTTGTTATGCATTATCATTTAAATAAATGAAAGTGGATCTAGATAATATATTTGTTATGCATGATCATTTAAGAGATTCATTAATGTTCGATAACACAAGTATTCCAACAGAGAACGAACACCTTCAGTAACCACTCACATAACCATATCAAAGATCAACACATCTATGTTTTCACGTGGTAAAACCCCTACGGGGAAGCATCCACGGCCCCAACCAACATGACCACTTGGAGCAATTTATTAATGCAAAGAAAAAAATTACAGAGATATTTTACAAGAGAGTTTCTCACAATCGATCATCGACAAATGGCCATCCATTCTCTTTAAATAAAGATCATGGACCAATCGGGTGTTAATCCATGAATCAATGGCCGTTAAGATCGAGGAGAGTATGAACCGTCAGATCACTCTATGTCGGGAACATATCATGACCGTCGGATTTCCTAACTACAAATGCATACTAATGCATATTAAAGAAAAACACTAAGAAACACACTTTTACCTAACGACATATTAGACCAAGTAGATCTTAACTAACTCCTAAGTGTCTAAATATCCTAATATCCCCCCTTAAGAACAACTTGGGATAGGATTG
>JZKD02S1044520.1:332770-364024 GCA_000966675.3 Picea glauca | reverse complement strand
ACAACTTCATGAACTCCTAACATAGATTAAAGTTTGGAAAACTTCACTTCTGTAAGAGACTTTGTGAAAATGTCTGCAACTTGATCTTCTGTAGGGAAAAAGAGCACTTCAATAATTTGATCATGAATTATCTTTTTGATGAAGTGCATGTCTATCTCAATGTGTTTGATACGTTAATGTTCAAATGGGTCTTTGACGAGCTTGATGGCACTCTGATTGTCAGACCAAAGGCTGGTCGGATCGTGGTGCTGGAATCCAAACTCTGAAAGGATCTGTCGAAGCCACATGACTTCCTGACTTGCATTTACCGCTTCTCGGTATTCTATTTCTTCTGAAGAAAGTGCAATAGCCTGTTGTTTCTTACAGGACCAAGTGACAGGTCCTGAATCAAGGCTGAAAACATAACCTGCAGTAAATTTTCAATCATCGGGGTCGCTGGCCCAATCTGAATCAGTGAAACCAACCAATAAAGGAGTCCCCCTGGAACTCTAATGTATCCCGAACTGAACTGTACCATGAACATAGCGAAGTATCCTGTTAGCTGCTTTCAAATGGCTTTCATGGGGTGTTTGCATATATCAGGCAATAAGACCAACAACAAAGGAAAGATCAGGACAGGTATGAGTCAAGTATAAGAGGCTACCAACTAACTGATGGTACAGGGTGGCATCAACTTCAGGAGAAGTACAGGTGGCAGAAATCTTGACTCCAGACTGGAAGAGAGAAGGGGTTGATTTACAATCGTCCATATGAAAGTGACGAAGAAGGTCACAAGCATACTTAGACTGGGAAAAAAAAATTCCTTCATTGGTCTGCACAACTTGGAGGCCAAGGAAATAGTGCAAAAAACCTAAGTTTGTCATTTCAAATTTCTTCTTAAGGATGGTTTTCACATGGTTTAAAAGTTTTGAGTCACTATCAATAATGATAAGGTCATCAACATAAAGGACAAGGATTATGCAATGGCTTCCTACTTTCTTGGTATAGACATTAGGATTAGAATGGCATCTAGAGAATCCAATGGCAATAAGAAAGTTATCCATTTTGGCATACCAAGATCAGGGAGCTTGCTTGAGACTATAAAGAGATTTCTTGAGGTGACAAACAAGGCTAGAGTCATTCTGGACATAGCCAGGAGGTTGTTCCATGTATATTCCTTCTTGCAAATCTCCGTGCAAGAAGGCGGATTTAACATCCATTTGATGGACCTCCCATTTATGTGAGGCAACAAGGGAAAGAACAAGGCAGATGGAATTCATTTTTGCTATAGGGGAAAAGGTTTCATTCTAGTCAATTCCTTCAACTTGGGAAAATCCTTTGGCAACTAACCGAGCCTTTTGTCTTTCAACACTTCCATCTGATGCATACTTAGTTCTGTAGAGCCATTTTCATCTAACAAGTTTTCTTCCTTTTGGAAGAGGTACAATATCCCAAGTATCGTTTTCCATTAAAAAACGATACTCTTCATTCATTGGTGTATCCCAGTCTGGATGACCTGAAGCTTCTGCAAATGTCTCTGGATCATGAGTTTCTGAAACTTGAGCCAAAAGATAAGAGGCCCACTGGAACTATGAACGTGTTTGACGCTGATCTAAAGGATCATCGACAAGATCACCAACTGCTTCTCGTGTTGAACGAACCCATCTAGGAAGCGGTGGACCTAGTACTGGTTCAGTTTCAAAGGACTCATCTGGAGGAGGGTGAGCATGCGGAAGTGGATTTTCATCCTCACTATCATCATCTGAAGAAGACACCAAATCATAAGAAGGCACAAACACTGAAGATGGCTCGTAGGCCAAAGAAGGCACAATCGTCGAAGATGGCTCACAGGCCAAGAGATTTTCATCAAATTTAACATCTCTTCTAAGAATAAATTCATTACAATGTGATTGAAGAAGTCTGTAACCTTTGACATCTTCATAATAACCAACAAAGATACACTTCTCACATTTAGGCTACAATGCTTTCCTTTTCTCATCAGGAATGTGAGCCCATGCTATATTGCCAAATACACAGAAGTGACTTACATCTAGTTTAATTTTAGTCCAATATTCTTTCGGTGTTATATTTTTAAGAGCCCTCGTGGGAGTGCAATTTACTATGTAATTTGCATAGTTGATGGATTCTGCCCAATACTTTAGACTTAATCCCTTAGATTGGATCATACAATTAGCCATTTCTTTTAATGTGCGGTTCTTTCTCTCAGCAACACCATTTTGTTGTGGTGTATATGGAACAGTGTGTTGCATTTGGATTCCCTGTGTAGTGCAGTAGCTTGTAAAATTATTGTTCACATATTCGCCTCAATTATCTCTTCTTAACCTTTGAATTTGATGTCCAGATTGCTTTTCTACAAGGGATTTGTAGGCCAAAAACTTGTCAAAAAATTCACTCTTGAGTCTTAAAAGGTAAACCCAAGTATGTCTGGAAAAGTCATCAAAATTAAGAAATACTTGCACCGAGAAAAAGGAGAAGAAAGTGGACCACACAAATCATTGTGAACATGTTGCAAAGGACCCGAGGCGTGCCAAGAGGCACGTTTGTCAAAACTGTCCCGATGATGTTTTCCAAGAACACAACCAACACAAACACCATCTCTGCATGAAACAAGAGGAAGAGTAGTCACCATCTGTTGATTACATAATTGTTGCAATGAGCAATAGTTTAGATGACCAAACCGCTCATGCCAAATTTTGCTCAAGTCTTCGCTATGAGCAACAAAAACTGATAAAAAAGATGATAACCCAAAGTTTCCAAACTTGTACAACCTGGTAATATCATCAGCAATTCCAGTTGCAAGAACATGCTTAGGATCTTTTAGATCCTTGATTACAACTTGGTGAGGTGAAAACTCGACGATTTTACTTTCACCTGAATGAATGATTTGATATACTGATAGAAGGTTACAAGAAATATTTGTAACACATAATACATCATTGAAATGACTATTTTCTACCTGAATTGTTCCAGATCCTACAACACTAAGAGATCTATCATCACCAACAAATATTTTCTGTGTTACATTCATTTAGAGAAGAAAATATGGCTTTATCCTTATCCATATGATAAGATTCTCCTAAATCAATAAGCCACTCATCAGAAGAAGAAGTAGTAGTAGGTGTATTGAAGAAAAAACCAGAAGCAGAAAGTGCATGTCCATGAGAAGAAGAAGAAGAAGAAGAATAAATATTGATTTGCTTCTTCATCGCTACTTCTAAGGCTACCATCTTCTTGAAACATTTGGACTCATCATGACCATCTTTATCACAAAAGTTGCAATGTTTGTTAGTATTCTTACTTTTATATTTTTCTCATTTGTCACCATTAGGAGTTGAAGCTATCTGAGCGGGTTTGGGACCCTTAGGTTGTTTGTTGTTGTAGAAAGGATGTTGCTTCTTGGGATACTTGGGTTTATCTTTATGCTGGGCAACTAAGGCTTTGTTGGAGGTACCTGCAGTGTTGATCACTACAAGTTGTACAAGCTTATTTTCCTCTCTAATCAAAGAAGCACAAAAGGACTCAAGAGTGGGTTTTACATAAGCTTTCCCTAGAGCCTCTTTCATGGCATAAAAGGTAGATACAAACACACAATATGCACTACCTAGCTTAGAAAGAATAATATATATGCAACGCTCTTCCTCCATTTTTATCTTACATTCTTCACATAAAATTCTGAGTGTTTTAAACTTAGATAGATAGTCTCCAAGGCAAGAAAAATCACTTGGACTCAAGGTCAGTATTTGATTTTATAACCGTTGTTCTCGAATAATATTGAGTTTACCAAACACAGATTCAATTGTGTTTCAATCTTCTTCAGAGTCATCAATTCCTTGAAGGTGGTACCTTAAATCAGGAGAGATGGACATTCTGATTAGTCCACGTGCTTCGTCATTCCTATTATTCCATTCGGATTTCTTATCATCATCAATGGGTGTTTTTTCCTTTCCCAAGGTCATCCAGTACAAGCATTTACTTTTTAATAAATCTTCCATATGGGATTTCCATTGGAAGTAGTTGTTGCTGGTACGCAAGACATTACTTGTAGAAACCATATTAAATATGCAGATAATGCAGATTTAAAAACTAAAATTAATGATCTCGATGGAAATATTTCTAAAAATTATGCGGTTTTAAAAAAAATGGCACTGAAAATGGACTTATGATGTGAGAGTTATGCCCTTTTTAAAAAAAATGCATAAACAGTAACCAAATAACCACGTGATAGTATAAACTACTTTATGAACTGACCCACTTTTATAAAGAGAAGTGGGGATCACTTTTACAATGAAGTTACCTTATAACAAAAAAGGTGCATGTAAAATAAATAACTCTAAAATAAAATATAAAGCTACTTATAGTGATTCACTTTTATACTTGAAGTGAAATGCACTTTACAATTTTTAGCATGAACTTTTTAGAAAAAAGTAACAAAAGAGAGACTTGAACTCAAGAACTTTTATTTAATAAGGCAAGTTTTAACCAAATGGTCTAGCAAAACATATTGTAATGTTCAGAAGGAGGATTGTTGTTGTTGTTGTTGACGGCCTTGGAAAGCATGCTAAAAAAAAATATTTTCACACAAGAAAAAAAATCCGCTTCTCGATGACAACAAGGGTTATATCTCAATTAGCTTACCCGGAAGATGCATCTTTTCCTATCTGTTTATGATTTTCCGAGATCACATAGGGCACGGGGCAAAGAGAAAATGCAGATCTAAAAGAGTAGCAACCCAGACATAAAAAATACAAACCGAAATAAAATCAAAATACAACTTTCAAGAAATTTAAAAAATGCGTATTCAGGCTTTATACCTCCATATCTGACTGTAATGGTCGTATCTTGGGCAAATGGAAACCTTTTTGAGTGAAACAAAAAGTGTTCATGAATGAAACGAGTGCTCCAGATGCAATGGAACTATCTTCTCAGCCCAAAAAATGTACATAAATGTCAGAAAATGGAGATCAGGAAACTCGGCTTCACGATCTCGATCTACAATATGAACGGGTCTTCAAACATGCTCTGATACCATGTTCGACAACACAGATATTCCAACAGAGGACGAACACCTTCAGTAACCACTCACATAACCATATCAAAGATCAACACACCGATGTTTTCTCATGGTAAAACCCCTACGGGGAAACATCCACAGCCCCAACCAACACGGCCACTTGGAGCAGTTTATTAATGCAAAGAAAAAGATTACAAAGAGATTTTACAAGAGAGTTTCTCACAATTGATCATCAGCAAATGACTCTACATGCTCTTTAAATAGAGATCATGGACCAATCGGGTGTTAAGCCACAAATCAATGGTCATTAAGATCGATGAGAGTATGAACCGTAAGATCACTCTATGTTGGGAACATATCGTGACCGTCAGATTTCCTAACTACAAATGCATACTAATGCATACTAAAGAAACACACTTTTACCTAATAACATATGAGACCAAGTAGATCTTAATTAACTCCTAAGTGTCTAAATATCCTAACAATTAAAAATGACTAAAAATATGAAAAACAACAAGAATGGTCAAAAAAATCTCAATAATAATTAAATAGTTAAAAAAATTAAAATTACAGATATTTTACAAATTACTACTTACCCAAACTATTATTTGCATCCATCAAATCTGATAAAAAGATAAAAATAATACGGGTTAAGATATCTCTAAGAGATATCACAAGGAAAATTAAGGCTATTTTGTTTAAGAAATCTTAAGTGCGTCTAAGACGTATTGAGTTACCACATGGCAAGTTAACTTATTTAGTAAAAATATTAACTTTTAAGTCATACTAATAAAAATGTAGTCAATAGTTTATACGGGTTAGTTGGAGGTTAGTTACATTTTTTAAATGAATTGAAAATCACAATCTTTTTTGAGATGAAATGGACCTTTTTGGTTTGGAATGCTATTTGTAAGAGTGTAATGCCGAAAATAAGTATCTGTGATTTCTATTTCTTAAATCAACTTTATTACTGAATATTCTTCACATTCCAGAAAAAACCCTAATTACATAAAATAAAAAACAACTCCTAACTTGGGAGCTGGATGTCTCGTGCTGGATTGTAAGATTTATTTTTCAAAGGTCTAGCGAAGGTATAGACAATAATACTCAGCTGTAGGTAAAGGCAGAGCTTCCATACTACTACGGTAGGGTTTCAAAATTCTGCTATCATTAATCGACCGCACGACTGACGCGCTTACGGTAAGGATAAGCTGTGTAGTAGTAGAAGTATGTGTAAGTGAAATGTTTTTTACACAGTTGTCTCATGTTTATAGGACCTTGATTTGTGTCCAAATCCTTACTTATCGGTCATTTAATACTAGGAATTACGTTTACTATGTGTACGTGAATTTTTTTTACACAGTTGCATGTTTATAGGACCTTAATTGGTGTCCAAATCCTTACTTTTCAGTCATTTAATACTAGGAATTAGAATTACGTTTTTTAAGACATTCTCTAAAGTAGTAGGGCGGGTGCTCTGATCATTCAATCCCGTGAGGAAACCTTGAGGAAACATTTGAAAGGTTAACATGCTCGGAACCTTGCTTAAGGGGGGGTATTATACCGTCGTCTCCATTTGAGTTATTCAAAGACAATTTAACCTGTTGGCTATCCATTAGATCAGTTTAATAAATCAGTTTCTTCTCTGTTTGTTTCGGCTCCGAGATTAAGTAAGCCAGTAGGTTAAGATTCTATGATACCTCGTCAAGGCAGGTTTCATATAATCTGTTTCCATCACTGAATGGGTATCCAATCCCTTTCTGTACAAAAAAGTCAAGGAACCATTTGTGTGTATGGATTTCCGAAATTTGAATAAAACATGTGTAAAAGTCAACTGCCCCGCACCCTTTATGGATCAAATCATTGATGAATGTGATGGCACTATGGATTTCGGAAATTTGAATAAAACATGTAAAGAAGTCAACTGGCTCGCATCCTTTATCGATCAAATCACTGATGTAGCACCCTTTATCGATCAAATCATTGATGAATGTGATGATGTAGCACCCTTTATCGATCAAATCATTGATGAATGTGATGCTAGTGATAATTGATGAATATGATGGGAGTCATATATTTTCCTTTTTGGGTGGATTCTCTCGTTATAACCAAATCCACATCTAGCACAAGGACCAACATAAGACATATTTTGTTTGTCCTTGGAACACTTTTGCATATTAAAAAATGTTGTTTTGTATAAAAAAATGATGGGGTTGCTTTCTAGCAGACCATGTCTTATGATTTCCTTGATCTCAAACACATTGTCAAAGAGTATCTTAATGATGTGGATGCATTCTCTTGTAAGAGGGTGGTTGATCATGAGGACCTCCACCTTGCATTGTCAAAGAGTATCTTAATGATGTAGATGCATGCTCTTGTAAGAGGGTGGTTGATCACGAGGACCTCCACCTTTGTGTGTGCAAGATGTCAATATTATTTGATTCATTTGAATCCTCATAAATGCATTTTCTGTGTCATTTTGAGGTGTTCATTGGGATTTATTTTGTCTAACAAAGGTATCATGATCAATCTACTTAAGGTTGAGGTAATATTTCAATTTCCATCCCATGCAATATTTATCAATTACAAAGTTTTTAAGGAAAATCCAATTTTGTGTGATGGTTTCAAGCTAATTATGATGATATTAGCAATGGATTTAAGCACTTTTTAAATAATGGGTTCCCTTTTTGTAGGATGATTTCTCATGGTAATCATTTGATGCTTTGAAAAATGCACTTGTATCTACCCCCTACTTAGTGCTCCGGACTATAGTTAAGATTTCTTATATATAACTTACAGTGTTAGAATCAACCATTGCAATGGTTTTGGTTAATGAAGACGATATGCAATAAGAGAAGACATCTACTACCTCAACAAAATGTTAATAGGACCTGAACTTTAGTTTTCTCGTATACATAAATTGGCTTTGGTAGTAGTTCACACTGTCCAATGATTTTTCTATCGTATCCTCCTTAGGAAAACCACCATTATCATTGACATAAATCATTTTCATGTTTTCTTGACCCGACGATTTATTGGGGGAAATTACAAAAAATCTATTGTCATTTTTCCGAAATTTGATCTCCAATTTGCATTTGCATGATTTAAGTTAAAAAATGAAATGAATTTTTTCCATACAAGCAAGTGTTTCTCATTTCTTTGAGTGATATTTAGTATGGAAATATACTTGTCTATCTCTAGACTCATAAATTTTATCCTAACTACTTCTGAGATAAACGACGCCAGAAGAAACAAGAGTAGATTGTGTTAGTGTGTATACAAGTGTAGATAAATAATTTTGTATTTCGTTAAGTCCTAATTGGGGAGATCGTGTACTAGTAGCTACTTGAGATAAAAAAAAATAGATTATTGTTTGACTTGAGGGAGATATCAAAGGAGTATTGGAAGAACAAAATAACAAATTGCATAATGAATTCATTTTTCCAAATGAAGCAAATGAGCTAGCACTGAAGCATGTTAATAACTTCTTCCATCTTGAGCATTTTCCAGAAGTTTGATCTCATTTGTACATGTTATATAAAGAATACATTCCAAAAAATTATCATCCCAAAGTAGTCAAAGTCATTTGTACATGTTATATAAAGAATACATTCCAAAAAATTATCATCCCAAAGTAGTCAAAGAACCTAGTATGTAGGTCTTTTTAGTTTTGTAGTTCAATTGGCATTGAGTTAAAAATAGTAAAATAAATTTATGTAAACTTACATGAAATAAAAATATTTGACAATGTTAATGTTAAGTATATAGTGTTTGGTGGAATTCAAATCAAGGTGAAAAGGAAAAATCTTTCTCAACATGAAATTTGATCACTAATAAGATTTAACAAGTCTTTTTATTAATGGATATTGTTTGTTTAGGAGTATAAAATTTTGTACAAATATGGATCCATTTATTTCATCTAAATAAATCAGGTCGTATGCACATACATATGTATATTAGATTGGTGTTTATAAGTTTAGGGAGTAAGCATTGTTATCCAACATTTTTTCTCTTTTTATTTACTATGATTAACTTACATACAAAAAATATTAATAGGAAATATACTTAAGTTGTAAGAAATTCTGTTAAAATGGATATAAAAAACTCTAAATTCAAAACTCATATATTGGTGAAAGAAAAAAATATGTAATAGGATAGTGAATGTTGGTTATGAAGGGATCTAACTCAAGGGTGCAAATTTTAACAAAATTGTGCATCTGAAAATGTTTTATCCACATTTATTTATGTGGAAATGGATCATGGTAGGAATCATGCTAAATTACAATTTAATAGGTATAGCTATCAATCTCATATACACAAAGTGATAGACTTTTTATGCATTTTTTATTAAGGAATTCAAGACAAATGAGTAGAAGCGATAAGGATGAGGGAAATGATAAAACTCAATAATAAAACTGAATATACATGGAGGGAAGGGAGAGGCTATACTAATGTATTTTGTTGACACAAATACAAACAAGAGTAGAGCTACAAAGGCCGTAGTAAGTCATCTACATCTATCATTGAGATAAAATCCTATTAAAGGTATAAATTAAGGTAAATAAGAATTACTTACTCTAGGTGGTATTAAGTTAGGACTTTCATGAGGACAAGGAAATTAAAGAAAAAATATTCATGTAATAAATAGTTCATAACATTGAATTAGGTAAAGGTTAGACCAATTTTTACTAGTTTGTTTTGTTTGGAAATGAATAGTGGAGGGAATGTAAGCTCACAACTTTGATTTTATTAGAAGGTAATTTGGAAGACAATAATGTTTAAATGGTTGCTCAAATACTTTGAAATCGATCCACACATGTTATTTGTCAATGTTTATAATTTATAGGTTTTCTAGTTTAGTATAGGAATGATCACGAGCTAAAATATGTGTGCTCTATGGCAGATGACATGAACCATTGGGTACTTTATGAAATAAAAGTCAAACGGTTTCATGTATCACCCTTCCAATCATTAAGAAAAGACAAAATTTTGAATCCCATCAAAGACACGTAAAAAATTCACTAAAGTTTATAGAGAAATAGATCGTCATGTCTTGGAGACTTCAATTTCCCTATTCACGTGGAATACAAAAATGTAAGAAATCACAAAGTCAAACAATGTTGAGTTCAAACTGAAAAATTTCAAATGTGATTGAAGAGTTTAGTAAATGGGTTTGAAAGGAGGTACACTTTGAATAAAGAGGAATTAGAATTGAATTTTAGAATAATCCAAATTATTTTGAGAACAACATGAAGAAAAAAATATAACCAATATATAACAAGTAAATACACAGAGATAATGCAAAGAACATAAAAATATAGTGAAAATAAACTTTTATTAATGAACAAGAAAGAAAAACATTGTAGAACACAAACTGGCAGAATGGGGTAGCCTATCTCTGAAAAGAAAGAGATGTTGGCTATGCTTCATTTGCAACAATCCTTACATCACACTTCATTGCATGCTTAAAGGTCCTCCTTCACCTCAATTATATATGAGAGAGTAAGAGGAGAAAAATTCCCATGACGCATGTGGGATAAATTGGATTAAGTTTATAAAATGTCATAGGCATGTAAGACACTAGGATTTCTCACGCGGTCACCTATCCCAGTACTAGTCTAGCCTGAGCACTCAACTATGGAGTTATAATGGGATACGATGCATTAACACTATGTTCTAGGAATTTACATAAGACCACTAGGAAATTATTAAATGGCGTTTTTAATTAAGAAATGAAGATGAAATTACATTCCATTCCACATCAAAATGGTGAATATCATGGTTTATCAAAACCATAGGCTCAAAATGGTGATTCTGTGGAAGAGGTGGATGGCCAAGTTGAGATCCATATGGATCATTCCTCCTCCCTTAGGAAGCATTGGTCCCCATTGCATCAAGTTCCCTTGGGAGACATGGAGACTTCTGCTAAATTTGAAGCTTAGTGCGCTGCTTTCCTTGATGCATAAGTTGTCCTGCTTAGCTTTTTGAAGGATGTCATGAACCTATTGTTGGAGGGGTTGGACCAGTTCAACCAATATAGATACATGATCTACGTAAGTGTGGGAGGACTCTGTTAGTGAATATGAAACATGAAGAGTATGAAGGGTTCTGTTATAACCTTTCTTGACTGGGCAATGTGGAGGCACGCCCATTGGTGGAACAAGAACATATTGGTACTCATATACAATATTGTCGATCTGATTCTACTGGATAGAAAGTTCTTGTGATGAGGCTGTAGTGGTTGCAGTGTCCTTCTGTTCACCTTCTGATTGGATTGTGAAGAGGATAAACTTTGTAGTATGAGAGATTACTTTGTTGCATTGTTTTGGTGGGACAATAGTTGGAACTACCTCTGGTATCCGGTATAGATGACCCCCCAGAGTAACAATTATGATACGAGGTCGAGACTCATAAACAACATGACACCTCCAAATATATGGTTGGCCTAATAGAACATCATAAACTTCTAGTGGGGAAACATCATACAATACCTCATCCTTTAAGGGATTGATGCCATAGGGTAGGTGACACTACTAGCTGACACAAATATGTTGATCCTGGTGAAGCCAACCGATGTTGTATGGTTGCGGGTCTAGTGTTGTTGGAAAATCTAACTGCTTGACAACTTCTGTTGAGATGACGTTTTTTTGGCTTCCTCTATCAACAATAAAATGAAGTGGGGTCCCCTTCACCCACATATATGAATGGAAGAGTCGCTCCCCCTCCTTAGGATCCTCTTCTGGTTGGATTGTTATTTTTGTCACAATAGTAGTGTGTTCTGCATCAATGATCTGTCTCCTTTTATTATTTTATGAATCAGGGTCCAAGTCGAGGTTCGAATATTTGTATTTGAGCTTAGCGACCAATGATTGTATTGAGCGACATTCCTCAGTGTTGTACCAAGGGCTATTGTGGAACTCACACCACTTTTCAGTGTCTTTCTTAGAATTCTCGTTACCGTTCTTTTCCTACATCTGGGACTGGCTCTCTTGAGGTTGGTCTTCCTTTCTCGGTCCATGTTTCTCCCACTTACTCTGTTTCTTGAATTTCTACTCAATTTTGACTGCATATTGATAAGAAAATCCCAGTGAGGAGATGTCTAAGAAATCCATCTATATTTGGATGTACTAGTGTAGATAATTGCAATACTTCAAAAATAGGTGTTTCTCGAAGTATGAAAGATATGAAAGATGTTGGTGTACTCCAGCATCGTCTGGTCTCTTTTCTAATGCATAGTTGTCCATGTCATGTATTGGTAATCATAGTTTTTGATAGGGTAAAACTCCTCCTTTAGGGCATCTACAAAGGTCATCCAAGTGGGTTCCCTTCCAAATAGTGTATATTCATCCATGGTGTACCTTTCTCAGTAACCTTCCCACCAAGATATGAGATGAGGAAGAGATTTAAGGAGTGCAAAGGTGATATTTTCACTGTCGAATTTTTTTTGGACAGAGTAATAACCTTCTAGCAGATTCAACCATTTTTCTAGAGAAACTGCATCTGTATGGCCTTCAAATAAGGGGATATAAAAATTAACTTGTACCTTGAAGGGCGTTGCACTTGCGAAATGGTTTCTTGTCGAAGATGCCTCATCCATCGCCATCGTTAGTCTTCGAAGGATCTGATAATTTTTTTCCATCACCTTGTTCCTCTATCGCACAAGGGATTCCTCGAGGAATGTATTGAAAGGATCTCCTTCTTTATCATCTCTCTTTTCTTATGCCATGGGAAGTCTCTTGGGTTGGCGAGAGAAGTGGTCCTCAAGTGAAGCTAGCTCAAGACCCAACTCTCTATACCTTGACCTCGTCGGGGACCTACTCTAAGAAACGACAAGGAGTTTCCTGCTATGATACCACTAATCAAGATGATTTTGAGAATGACATGAAGACAAAAATATAACCAATATATAACACCAAAATACACAAAGATACTGCAGAGATCACAAAAATATAGTGAAAACCAACTTCTATTAATGAACAAGAGAGAAAAATATTGTAGATAACAAAATAGCAAAATGGGGTAGCCTATCTCTGAAAAGAAAGAGATGTTGGCTACCCTTCATTTGCAACAAGATTTACATCACACTCCATTGCATGCTTAAAGTGCCTCCTTCAGCTCAATTATATGTGTGAGAGTGAGAGGAGAAAAATTCTCACGATGCATGTGGGATACATTAGACTAAGTTTATAAAATTCCATAGTCATGTAAAACATTAGGACTTCCTGTACGATCACCCATCCCAATACTACTCTAGCCTGAGCCGCTTGATTGTGGAGTTCTAGTGAGATCCAATTCTTTAACGCTATGTTGTAGGCATGTACATAAGGTCACTAGGAAATGATTAAATGATGTATGTAATTAACAAATGAAGATGAAACTACATTCCATTCCCCATCAAAAAGGTGAATATCATGGTTTATCAAAACCACAGGCTCAAAATGATAATTCAATGGAAGAGGTGGATGGCCATTGAGATCCATCTTAATCATAGAAAGCAAGATTGAATCAATTAAATGTTTAAAATGTAATTGTTTAAGAACTTATTTTTTTTTTTACTAATTGATTTGATCAACAATAATTTTCAATCACTACATTGAGTTTTATGGACATTTAACCATATTCACGTTGAAAGTATTAAATAGAAAGTTAAATTCAATTTTAATAAACAATTTTAATTAACATTGTACTATGTACCAACGAATATTATATCAATATGTTAAATTCCAAGAGAAAAAAAGATTCTTATTAATCAAAACAAAGTTGGTTAATAAGTATCTTACAACTAGAGTATTGAATGACAATACTAGATTAGGCTATGCATGGAGTCATTCTTAAATGAAATTAATCAGACTCACTGGTAAAACAAGGCATATGTAACAATTTCCTTAAAATATGGAATGGGTTCTTAATTTTGAGATAGAAGAATATTAATTCTAAATATAATAATAACAAGTTCATTAAATGGTCAAGAGAAAAGATAAGATAAAAATTACAAATCCTTCCCTAGGTGAGAGGGATTTGAATTTTCTGAAAAAATTACATAAATCAATATTTATTGTTATAGAACTCACAAAATAGTACGATTAGTTATGCAGAGCTCAACCCTACACATAAAAAAAACATGATCTAGTTACATATATTATCCCGAGGCATACAATTACTTCAAAATATTTTATTATATTCATCATCTTAATTGTATTTTGGTGTAAGACTTTATAATACACATAAAAACATGAGCTAGTTACATATATTATCCTAAGGCATACACTTCAAAAAAAAAATATTATTATATGCTTAATTGTATTTTGTTGTAAGACCTTATAATAAAAGAAAAGGAGGATATTATTAAATATATAGTTTAATGAAGTAATAAGTTCATTATTTGATAAGATTCTTCTCCTACTTTGCAAAATAATTAATCAATTATAAAAAATAGAATTTATATATTTATATATTAATATTAAATATATCAATAATTAAAATTTGAATTTTATTTTCAATTACATAATAGTAATTATTAAATTATTAAAAAATAAACTAAGTTTATTAATCAATAATTTAAAGATACCTAATCAAATAGGCTTTATCATTGATATGAATATCAATGAAAACAATATTTGTTCAATATACCTTACACTTTTAAATTAAGGTGAAAACCTCTAATTAACTAAGATAGGAAATTATTTTAGCTATTAAGAAGACAACATATATATTAGGAAGTGTATATGTATATTATGGAATAATTTATATTGTGTAAGAGTCTTATTTAGAATTAATATCAATATTATGGCGAGTGGAGTTACAATTATATTTTTCATTATCAATGTGGACTTAAGTAAGGATGTTTGTTCACTTTCTTGTATGGAATGATTTTTTTTTGTGTAAGAATCTTATTTAGAATCAATATCATTATTATGGTGAATGGAGTTACAATTATATTTTTTATTATGATTGTGAATTTAAGTAAGGATGCTTGCTCACTTTCTTGTAAATTTAAGTAGGAAAAGGTCTTTTGTCGTTTAAAAGATTAAAGTTTCAACTTAATAAGAAGATTGGGCTCACTTTCTTATATGGAATAATTTGTTTTGTGTAAGAGTCTTATTTAAAATGAATATCATTATTATAGTGAATGGAGTTACAATTATATTTTTCATTATCAATGTGGATTTAAGTAAGGATGTTTGCTCACTTTCGTAAATTTAAGTAGGAAAAGATCTTTTGTCGTTTAAAAGATTAAAAGTTTCAATCTAATAAGAAGATTGGAGAATTATCCTAGTTTGTTTATGTATCACACAAACTTTTTATTTATTGAATTATGATTATGTGTTTGTTTGATCAAAATGAAGCTTATTCTTAAAAAGTCGGAAATGAGAATTTTTCGAGTATTGTGATAAATATTTTTATCGTGTTGTGATAAATATTTTTATCTTTGAAAAAACAAATTTAGTGATTTCTTTTGCATCTACATGGATTAAAATTAATTAATTCCTACACTATCGTATGTACTTTTAGTTGACATAATATTGTTTTTACATAATTGGGTGTTTCTATGACATTAACTAAAGTTTTAGTAAGTGAGTGATACTTTTTGTCTAGTAAATTGATAAATAATTGAGTTCATATTTCAATATGTATCTTTAACCTTATAAGTATAGTAAAAATGTTGAAATATATGGGGTGGAAAATCATAAAATATTTTTCTTCCATCAAATACACCACTAATACGACTTGTTATAGTATGTTGAAAATATTGACAAATTATTTATAGCTTCTATTTGGGAGTGAGGGTTCCAAATTCGATCTAGTCAATTGGCCATTGTGTGTTCCAATGCAAAATTGAAAGAGTTGGGCATTACATATTCGATTACCTCATTTAATTCAAGTGAACAAAGCGGATACCAGACTTTTTCAATTCCAATTGCTAACTTTGTCATGAAGTAATTATAAGAATGCGTTTTAAAGTCCAAGGTTCACAATATTTAAGCCTTGAAAAATGTATGGGAGGAAGTTGTCTCGTGCCTTCTTATTATTCTTGGCGAGAGAGGGGAAACCAGGGCTCTTCAATTCCAATTGCTAACTTTGTCATGAAGTAATTATAAGAATGTATTTTAAAGTCTAGGGTCCACAATATATAAGCCTTAAAAAATGTATGGAAGGAAATTGTCTTGTGCCTTTTTTTATTATTCTTGGCGACAGAGGGCTTGGGTTAGAATAAACTATCTCTTTAGAGATCTGAAACAAAGTTATTTACTATGGATTTTAAACCTCTTTCATCTAGATGAAACATGTTGGTTGAATGCCATATTTTGGGGAAGTTGGTGGAAGATAATCATGTAAATCCAATATTTATACACAAATATCAAATTTTATGGTTTGGTTAGTAGAGTTTCTACGGTAAAGCTCGATATGGAGGAGTAAGGTATATCATCGAAAGATAAATTAGATACTTTCTTAAACAATTTATGTTCATATTTATACACCCTATATATATGCTAAGAGAAACGTCAATGTGGTTGGTAGAAATATAATTAAGCCGTTGAAATTCGACGCATAAATTTTCTACTACAAAGATGTTGCGACTCACTCAATGTGAGCTTTAAAAAAATCTATGAGAGATTGTTTGAAAAAGCTATATTTCAAAGGTTGTCCTTTTATGACTTCATACGATATAAGAATTGTCATACGATATAAGAATTGGGAAGGATGCAAGAATCAATACCAAAATGGAAGTCCAACTTGATGATTGGCACTTTTTTAAATTAATGTTTTTGTTAAGGAAATCTAAAAAACCAAGATTCAAGTTTTTTTAACAAGGATGTAACATTGTCAATTTTTCAATAAATTATTTTTCAAATGATTGCAGCTTTTCATTTAGGTAATACTATCAAATTAAGTAATATAAATAATTATATTAAACTATGATTCAAAATATTAGAGGCAACAAAATGTAACTAGTTTAATATGCACGTTGAAATCTAAAATTATATAATATGTTACTTTTATATCTAATATAAATATAGAATGAAAATTCCTTATTGAAAAAATCGGTATCTAATTTTGAATCATCATGGAATCTAGAGAAGGATTCGATAAGAAAATGGAGTTAGAAAATACCGTATATTTTCCTTTTATATGGACATATTGAGAAGGGTCGAGTTGTATTGTTTTAAGATTTTAACAAATACCTCAATCGCCTGGATGCTTTCGACATGGAATATTTGGTGATGGATTTATTATATATTTTTCTTATGTATTTAGCTATTGATCTTAGTGTTAGGATATTTAGACACTTAAGAGTTAGTTAAGATCAATTTGGTCTAATGTGTCATTAGGTAAAAGTGTGTTTCTTAATGTGTTTATTTAGTATGTATTTGTAGTTAGGAAATCTGACGGTCACGATATGTTCCCGACATAGAGTGATCCAATGGTTTATATTCTCCTCGATCTTAATGACTACATTGATCTGTGGCTTAACACCCGATTTTTCCATGATCTCAATTTAAAGAGCATGGATGTTCATCTACTAATGATCGATTGTGATCAAACATCTTGTAAATCTCTTTGTAGTATTTTTCTTTTGTATCAATAAATTTCTCCAAGTGGCCACGTTGTTTGGGGTCATGGATGTTTCCCCGTAGGGTTTTACGACTCCAAAATATTGTTGTGTTGATCTTTGATCTGGCTGTCTGAATGGTTAATGAAGGTGTTCAAGCTTTGTCAGAATATTTGTCTTGTGGAACATGGTATCAAAGTTCATATGAAGACCCACTCCCATTGTACATCGAGATCGTGAAGTTTTGTTGCCTCATCTCCAGTTTCTGCCATTTCCATACATTTATAGGTTGAGAGGACTATTCCATTGTGTCTAGAGTGATCGTTTCAGTTAGGAATGCTTCTCTTTTCACTCCAAATATTTTGAATTTTCCTAAGGTATGGCCATTTCTGTCAAATCCAAAGGTATAATGCTCGAATACAACCTTTTAAATTTTTGCAGATTTTTTATTTTATTTTTCTAGTTTTTTTTGGGGGGGGGTTGCTACTCTTTTGGATTTTCATATGATCGTTTTCCCACTCCCTGTGCAATCTCGAAAAATTAGAAACGGATCGGAAAATTTGCATATTCTCGGTAAGCTAACCGAGTTCTAACTCTTGTTGTCATCGAGAAGCAAAAATTTTTTCTTGTGTGAAAAGAGTTTTTTTTTAGCATGCTCTCCAAGGACGTCTTCAGCAACAACAACAATACTCCTTCTAAATAGTACAATATTTTTTGCACTAAGTCACTTGGTTAAAATTTTTTTTATTAAGTAGGAGGTCTAGAGTTCAAGTCTCTTTTTTGTTACTTTTTTTTTTTAAAGTTCATGCATCCATTTTAAAGTGTATTTCACTCCAATTATAAAAGTGAATCACTATAAGTAGCTTTAATGTTTTATTTTAAAGTTATTTATTTTGCATGTAACTTTATTTTATAAAGTAACTTCATTGCAATCCCCGCTTATTCTATAAAAGTGGGCTACTTCATAAGAAAATTGTTTGTAAAAGTGAGATTATTGAGAGGGTTATAACCACGTGGACCAACTTCTACTTTCCACCTGGCTCTTTGGTTATCATTTATGCCTTTTTTTCAGAGGGAATATTTTTCACATCCGAAGTCCATTTTCAATGGTGTTTTTTCTAAAATGGTCTAATTTTTCGATATCTTTCCATCCATACCATCATTTTCAATTTTTAAAACCATATTATTGACATATTTAATATGAATTCTTCGAGTGATCTTTTGCTTACCAAAACCAACTACTTCTAATGGAAATTTCATATGGAGGATTTATTAAGAAGTAAATGATTCTACCAGATTACCTTGGGAAAAGAACTATAACCTACTAATGACAAAAATAAAATTAAATGGGAAAATAAGAATGATGAACCATGTGGAATGATTGGAATGTCCATCTCTCTAGATTTTACGTTTCATCTTCAAGGAATTGATAACTCTGATGAACCTTCGAAAAATATTAAATCTATGTTTGCTAAACACAATATTATTCGAGCACACCAGATAGAAAATAAGATGATGAATTTAATTCCAAATGATTTTTTTGCATTAAACACTATCTATCTAAGTTCAAAACACTTAGAAATTTATGTGCAGAATGTAATGTAAAACTGGAAGAAGAGTGTTACATATATGTTTTTCTTGCTAATATTGGTAGTGAATATTTAGTGGTTGTATCTACCATCTATGCCACTAGAGAAGATCTACGTTCTACTTATAAAAATAACTCTCTTGAGTCCTTTTGTGATGCTTTGATCAGTGATCAAGATAAGCTTGTGCAACTTGGAGTGATGAATACTGCAGGTACCTCAACCAAAGCCTTAGTGGCCCAGTAGAAAGATAAATCTAAAAATCCCAAGAATAAACATCCTCACAACAACAAAAGGAAAAACAAGGGTCCCAAACCCACTCAACCAACTTCCTCTCCTAATGGTGACAAAGGAGAAAAATCTAAAAGTAAGAAGACTGACAGAAATTGAAACTTTTGTGGGATAAATGGTCATGATGAGTCCAAATGCTTTAAGTATATGGCATATTTAGAAGTAGTGATGAATTAAAAAAACATCAATATTGATTCTACTACTTCTTCTTCTCCTCATGGGCATGCACATTCTTCTACTAGTTTATCCTTCAACGCAACTTCTTCTTCTTCTTCTTCTTCTGATGAGTGGCTTATTGATTCTGGAGCAGCTTATCATATGGATAAGGATAAATCCATAATTTCTTTTCTAAACTAATGTAACACCAAGAAAATATTTGTTGGTGATGATAGATCTCTTAGTTTTGTAGGATCTGGAACAATTCATGTAGATAATGGTCATTTCAATCATGTATTATGTGTTCCAAGTATTTCATATAACCTTCTATTAGTATATCAAATCACTCATTTAGGTGAAGGTACAACCATAGAGTTTTCACCTCACCAAGTTGTAATCAAGGATGTAAAAGATCCTCAACATGTTATTGCAGCTGGAATCACTAATGATATTACCAGGTTGTACAAGTTTGACAAATTTGTGTCATCATATTTTCAATCAATTTTTGTTTCTCACAATGATGACTTGAAAAAACTTTGGCAGAGAGGTTTGGTCATCTAAACTATCACTCATTGCAAAAACTATGTAATCAAAAGATGGTGACTGGTCTTCCTCTAGTTTCATGCAGAGATTTTCTTTTGTAGGTTGTGTTTTTTTTATTGTGACCACAAAGTGACTTGTGTGGTCCACTTTCTTCTCCTTCTTTTTCTAGGTGCAAGTATTTATTAACTTTCATTGCTGACTTTTCCATATGAATTCAAGTTCACTTCTTAAAATTGAAGAGACGAGATTTTGAAAATTTCTTGGCCTACAAGGCCTTTGTAGAAAAGCAATATGTACATAAACTTCAAATATTAAGAATAAATAATGGAGGTGAATACGTGAACAATCAATTTACAAGTTATTGCACTGCACAAAGAATCCAAATGCAACACATTGTTCCATTTACACCACATCAAAATGGTGTTGATAAAAAAAAGAACCACACTTTAAAATAAATAGTTAATTGTATGATCCAATCTAAGGGATTAAGTCTAAAGTATTGGATTACCCTGGAGAGGATTCCAAAATCGATCACCACCAAACTTCACAGATTAGTCTTTAATTTTTTGTGGAACGGGAGTGTTGGAAAACGTTGTTTTCACCTCTGCAACTGGGAGACTCTTTCAAAACCTCGTAGAGTAGGGGGTTGGGGACTAAAAAACCTCCACACATTCAACACTGCTCTCCTGGCAAGCTCATTTTGGAGAGAAATAACACATAGAAGTATCTGGCATCAAATTATAGTTGATAAATATCTGGGTTCTCAGCCTCTCAGCAGCTGGATTCGAAGGACCTCCTTTCCGATCAAGAGAGCTTCTCTGTTCTGGAAAGGCCTGGTCGCCTCTACTACGGTGATACTGCACTGGCTTCGTTGGAAGCCCGGCTCTGGTAAGGAGATTAAAATTGGCAAGGATAAGATTATCGGACTGGAGGAGAACTCTCTACTTTCTCCCTCCTTGTGTGGACATCTCAGTTCACTAAATCTCTTAAACCTCTCATAGGCTAGTCCTTTATTTGGAGCACATTCGCTGTCGGAACACCGGTTGGGAAGCAGGGATCTAAATCTTGGTCGATCATGGGCGACTGAGTGGAATTGTTATATTGTTGCTATCAGAGGAGCGGGCATTTCACTCACTATTGAGCCGGACTCGCTGCTATGGGCTGGAGGGGATGCCTCGGGCACCCTCACGGTGAAAAATTTATATGCATCCCTACAAACAAAGAGCTTACTCAACGCTGACTCCTCCTGGTTCTTCCAACTCTGGAAATGGACCATTCCTCTAAAATTAAAGCTCTTCCTCTGGCTAGCGGGGAAAGGTAAGATATTAACTTGGGAAGCGCTTCGCCGGCATGGTTGGGAGGGGCCCGACATCTTCTTGCTATGTCGTAGATCTGGTGAAGACGTTCATCATATTTTGATCCATTGTGGATTTGCGAGGGAGGTCTGGTCTCGACTCCTAAATCATCTTTCTCTACCTTTCTCTTGGAGCAGAGACACTCTCTCTGATTGCATTCACTTGTGGATCTCACAAAAATCTCCTCCAGTCTTCCTGGCAGCACTCGTTTGTTGGCACATTTGGATAGAGCGGAACAGGGTTACATTTGAGGACCGACCACCAAACTTGCTGAACGTGGTAAACAAAGTTATGTTTTCCTTTCACTGGAAACAAGCTCCGGTTGTTTTCCATACTCATAAAGCTATCAATCTAAATCTGCCTAAGGGATTTACGCTTGCTTGCTTCGACGGAGCTGCGCAAGATGGATGCTGTGGAGCTGGTGGATTCTTCAAATCTCACCAAACAAGAATCACTAAATGGTTTTTTAGCTGTGGGGGAGGCACGAACACTAAAGCTGAGCTCTTGGGGCTCTGGACTACTCTCTTTTTAGCCACTTTGTGGTCTATAAAACATTTAATTGTGTTGGGAGACTTGAGAGTTGTCCTCGATTGGATCAATCATAGATCCAATCTCCGCTCTGTCCACATCGAATGCTAGGAACTGAAACGCTGGTGCTGTCTAAACTCTTCGCCGAGATCAAATTTCATCACATTCCGAGGGCACTCAACGGAGAGGCGGATGCTCTCTCTAAGAGAGCTCTAAAGGATGTGACTGGGAGGCTCTCCATATTTCACAGTGACAATGGAGTTGACAGTACCATGACCCATCTAACCATTTTTTTATTGTGGTTGGCAGTCATTTTTTATTCTGAAATGTTTTATTTGATTGCTGGCAAGTTTGGTTGATTGTTGTCCATTACTCGCACCTATGCCTGTTGTGTAATTTGATTTTAGATTCGCTGATGAAGGACGACAGACTTCTGGTTTGTTTTGATTGATGGCCTATTCACATTCCAGTGACTGCTGTGTTAAATTGGATTTTGATCCAAAGCGCCATTATACTTTTTTGTGAAGATGGAGGGCAGGCAATATTGGTAATTGGTTTGTTCATTTGCTGACCATTACTCTTCCTGCGACTGTTGTGTGAATTGGACTTGATCCACAGAGACGTATTACATACTCTGTAATGGAAGTGTTGATGACTCAATCCACTGACCGATTACAATGACATCTGGTGTGACTTTGTAAATGAGTTTATACATAATATAAATTCGAGATAATTTTTCTCCTGGAAAAAAAAAAAAAGTCTAAAGTATTGGGTGGAAGCCATTAACTGTGCAAATTAAATACTAAATAACACTCCCACTAAGGCTCTTAAATATCTAACATGGGAAGAATAACAGAATACAATTAAGCCATATGCAAGTCACTTCCATGTATTTGGTAGTGTAGCATGGGCTCACATTCCTGATGAGAAAATGAAAGAAGTTCGGCCTAAAAGTGAGAAGTGTGTATTTGTGGTCTATTTTGAAGATTTAAAAGGTTATGAACTTCTTCAATGATAATGTAATGAAATTATTATTATAAGATATGTTAAATTTGATAAAAATCTCCTAGCCTAAGAGATTTATTCGACGATTTTGTCTTCTTCGACATTTGTTTCTTTTTTTTTTCCTATTATGGTTTATTCTTAAGATGATGATAGTGAAGATGAAAATCTACATCCACTTTCTCACCTTCCTCCATATGAGTCCATTGAACCTGAACCAACACTAGCACCATTTCTTCCTAGAAGGGTCTGTTCAACAAAATAAGTAGCGAGTGATATTCTCGGTGATCCCTTAGATCAGTGTTGGACACGTTCACAGTTTCAGTGAGCCTCTTCTCTTTTGGCTAAAGTTTTAGAGACTCGTGATCCAAAGAATTTTTTAGAAGGTTTAGGTCATCCAAATTAGGATACAACAATGAATTAAGAGTATCATTTTTTAATGGAAAACGATACTTGGGATCTTGCACCTCTTTCAAAAGGAAGATTTTTTTTTAGATGTAAATGGGTCTACAAAACAAGGTATACATTATATGGAAGTTTTTAAATACATAAGGCTCCGTTAATTTCCAAAGGATTCTCCCAAGTTGAAGGAATTGACTATAATGAAACCTTTACCACTATAGAAAAAATGAATTCCATCCACCTTATTCTTTCCATTTTTGCCTCTCATAAATGGGTGGTCCATTAGATGGATATTAAATCGACCTTATTGCATTAGGATTGAAAAGAGTAAATATACATGGAACAACATTCTGGCTATATGCATAATGACTCTAGCCTTTTTTATCTCCTTAACAAATCTCTTTATGGATTTAAGCAATCTCCCCAAGCTTCACCTGCTAAAATGGACAACTTTCTTCTTGACACTAGCTTATCTAGATGGCATTTTGATCCTCATGTTTATACCAAGAAAGTAGGAATCTATGTCATAATCATTTTCCTTTATGTTGATGAAATTATCCTTACTGTTATTGACTCAAAAATTTTAAACCATTTGAAAACCAGCATTAAGAAGAAATTTGAAATGATAGAATTGGTATTTTTGCACTATTTCCTTGGCCTCCAAGTCTTGCAAACCAATGAAGGATTTTTTTCCCCTAGTCTAAGTATGTTTGTGACCTTATTCATCTATTTCACATAGAAGATTGTAAACTGACCCCTTCTCCCTTCAAGTATGGAGTCAAGCTTGATGCCACATGTACTTATCCTAAATTTGATGCCACTTTGTATCGTTAGTTAGTTGGTAGCCTCTTACACTTAACTTGTACTTGTCCTAATCTTTCCTTTGTTGTTGTTCTTGTTTACCGATATATGCAAACATCCCATGAAAATTCATTGGAAAAGAGCTAAAAGAATACTTTGTTATTTCTGGGGTACAATTTAGTTCAGGATACATTACAGTTCAGGGGGGACTCCTTTATTGGTTGGTTTCACGATTCAGATTGAGCTGACAACCCTGATGATAAGAAGTCTACTGCAGATTATGTTTCGAGCCTTGGTTCGTGACATGTCATTTGGGCCTGTAAGAAACCAGAGGATATTTCTCTTTCTTCAGTAGAAGAAGAGTACCAAGCAATGGTTACACCCGACCATCCTTTGGTGTGACAATCAGAGTGCCATCAATCTTGCCAAATATCTAGTTCAACATCAGCGCAACAAACACACCGAGATACACATGCAGTTCTTCAGAACGATCATTCATGATCAAGTTATTGAAGTTCTCTATTGTCGTAAAGAAGATCAAGTTGCGAACATTTTTACAAAGTCTCTTATAGAAGAAAAGTTTTCCAAACTTATATCTATGTTAGGAGTTTATGAAGATATCATTAATGCGGGAGAGGCTATAATGCCTCCTTCATTTTCCTATTGTGTCATCTTTATATATCCTTCAATCCTATCCTAAGTTGTTCTTAATGGGGGGTGATACAATATTTAGACACTCAGGAGTTAGTTAATATCAACTTGTTCTAATGTGTCCTTAGGTAAAATTGTGTTTCCTAGTGTGTTTCTTTAGTACACAATAGTACAAATTTGTAGTTAGGAAATACGACAGTCACAATATATTCCTGACATAGAGTGATCCGACGATTCATAATCTCCTCAATCTTAACGGCTACATTGATATGTGGCTTAACACTTTATTCGTCCATGATCTCTATTTAAAGAGCATGGAGGGTCACTTTCTAATGATATGTTGTGAGAATCTCTCTTGTAAATATCTTTGTAATATTTTTCTTTTGCACTAATAAATTGCTCCAAGTAGCCACATTCGTTGGGGCCACAGATTTTTCCCCATAGGGGTTTTACTACATAAAAATATCGTTGTGTTGATCTTTGATCCAATTGTGTGACTGGTTACTAAAGGTGTTCATCCTCTGTTGGAATACTTGTTCTTTTGAACACCTATCACATAATATGTTTCGTATTTTAAAGATTCTTTCCCTTTGTTTTTAAGAGCGTGACATTCATATTATATTGGTATTTTGGAAGTAACATTTTATTTGCACCCCAAGAAATAGATTTAAATAAATGGGTTTATGGTTAGATAATTTAGCCTCCAAAATACTTAGGGAGGTTGAGCTCCGACATAATAATAAAATAATAATAAAAGATGTTGTTAGGAATACCACATAGTTGTGTCTATTAATTTTAGGTCTCCCACAGATTTTATGAAATTTTGACGACGTAACCCGTGACTAAGACAATTTTTTCCTTATAAAATGTTAGCACCATATAATCCTAGCCTAATTTCAAGGTGAGCCTAGGGCTATCTATCTCCATGAAGTAGTTGGACCAAAAGAATAACTTAAGCATGTTGAAATATCTACATACATGCCAATGATATTTTAAGATACAGTTTAGACACCAACATCGTAAAGTGATCCTTGTCTTCAACATCATTGGTCGCATATATATTTTCTAACCCTAGCATATGGTCACAAAAATCAAACATGATTTAAAATAATCCATGCATGGGTTAGTTCGTCAATTTATAATATCAAATGTTAGACAAGGAAACATGTGTTTTTTTTGTGATGGTCCCTCCATTTCAATGGTAGATGTGAATATGACCATGTTTTGCTATATTTAGTTTAAGGAACCCTTTAAAATAAATTGATTAATCTTAACTTTAGGTGTCAATATTTTTAAATTTTAATCCTAATAATAATAGATATCATAACTTTATTGATAGGGATTAGTAAATCCCTTAATTTTCAATTATACAAACCTATATTGAGAGATTAGTGATCAAGTCAATATTACTCAATGAAACATTATCACTCATCCAATCCAAAGAACAAAAGCACAAAGAATTTGAGGCGGATAGATCTTTGAGAACATGTACAAATTAATCATGCATGTTATAGATGATGGGATTCTATGGAATTTCTTGAAGTTCGAAGACTCATAATTCCAAAGAGGGAGTGGAGAAGGAAACTTTTGGTGGAGGTACATGCTTTAGCGAAACTAATGCCAAGTAGTTATTTGAATTCAGCATAATAGAAGTTGGGAAATTATTGTCTCAATCCTTTAAATGAAATAGGTCTTATGGACTTAGATTCTTACAAATCATTTGCAACCATCCTCCTTTCTTGTCATTGTTATTTGGGGTAACTAATTGATCTCTAAGTTATTATTTGTTTTCATAGTAAGGTGGGTGAAACACAGTGGTCAATTGATAATCATGAAGCTTATGGTTTGGGCTTCGACACTTGAAATAAGTATTAAGAATAATGATATACTAGAATAATTCTGGGGAAATTCTATCTCCCATTAAAATAAGAAGGGGTTTCTTGATGTCCATAGACAAATAGGTCGGGAGAAAAATATTGTTTTTAAGAAAAGGGTTAAAAAGTATTTTGATACATTGAAGATGGAAAGATGCATATAAATTTTTTCATAGTGCCCTTTTGAGACACCATAGATAATGACATCTCTTCTCTTGACTGCTCCAACTTAATCCTTTGAATCCCTTATCAAAATTAATGTAGTTCCTTGTACAATTCCAGTAGAAATACTTACAATCTCTTTAAGGATGAGAAAAGAATTCAACTTTCATTTTCCACCATTCCTCTACCTCACCTTGCTACCATTCAACAATTTAGTCTACACAAATCTCTCTCTCTCTCTCTGGCCTTCTCTCCAAACAAACCAAGCTATTGTATCATCATTATCGTATACCGTTTCTCATTTTTTCCTCTAGTGCTCTCAACACCTACATATATGAAATACAAGATATATCTACTGGCCTCTATCAAGATTTGCTCTATTCCTCTAGTTCAAGGGATTCTATAGAAGACACACACAACATTGACAAATATTTAAACACCAGTTGCTTAAGACAATTTTTATTTTCATCTACTAGATGTAGTAGGAAACATATTTATTCTTTTAATTCTTCGGTTCTTTAGGATTCACACTCCGCTTATAGTAACATTTCCACCTTTGATTTGTTTAAGTTATGACATGTCAGCCCCAAAAACATTTATCACCCCTCATAGTTCTAGTACAGAAAAAATATGAAGTGAACTATAATGGGCTATGAGTTAAATTCAAAACCATATATGAATTATGATCCTCCAAAGAATAAAGTTATAATAAGTGAAGACATCATGTCGGGTTGGAGAGATGAACAGAGGTATGAGTTGGGAGGCATAAAGACCACATCCGGAGAAGGGGGTTCGTTCTTGCTCGTATCCCACCTCTGATTAATCCATACACAGTTTCGATCTGGTCTGGCTCCGTCCATTTGCTTTACTTAATAAGGTCGACTATACTCCCTCCCCAAGAGACACAAGTAGGTATTACGAACAAACTGAAAAGAAAACCACTATGCCATTGTCTTTAGGTTTGCCTTGCTACTTTCCCTTCGCTGTACCATTAGCCTTCCCTCGAATAGAAAATATTAGTTAAGCTAGGGACGTGAGTGATTGTTGAGAAAACAAGAAAACGAGTTAAATGCCTTATTGATTGAATATAAATAACAATTTTAAGATGAGATACTTCTTGAAGAGGAACACAAAATGTAATCTTACAACAAGGTGTACATGCCTAACAATAACCACAAATTTTCAAATCAATAAAGAACTTTAAAATGCATTTAAAAAAACATGAATATTCGGGACTCTATTCGAAAATTGATGAACTATAATCAGTGGAGAAGGAACTTAAGGGTAAGAAGGAAAAAAAGTGGAGGTTAGAGTATGAGTTACTTAACCAAACATGTTAAAACGCATTTTAAAAAAAACCATGAATATTGCACACTCTATTCGAAAATTGATGAACCATAATCATAGAGAAGTTAAAACACATTTACAAAAAACCATGAATATTCGACAGTCTATTCGAAAATTGATGAACCATAATCAGTAGAGAAGGAACTTAAGGGTAACACGGAAATAAACTGGAGGTATATAATAGATGTTAGAGTATGCGTTACTTAACCAAACATGAATACCCATGAGTATGCCATTGAGAAGAAGAGAAATTGATGGTTAGTGATTTAAAAAAATAAAAAATGCAAATGAGATGATGACATGTCAATTTAAATATTCAATAATAGTAAACATATCCATATAAATCTTCTAGGATGGTAAAGGATTATATTTTAAAATAAATACAAGTCTTTTAAGATTAAGAACAAGTGCGATGCAATGTTAATTCAAATGTTTGTATAATATTGATGGTTCTCATATATATATATATATATGAAAGAGATGATCTTAAATTTATTTGAATATATGATAATATAAAAAATTAAAATAACTATTTAAGAAAAAAACATTATTAGTTATTTATTCAAAAAGAAAAGAATCTCATCGCACTTAAAAAGAGGTAGAAGGAAAACATATTCGATAAATTCAAGATGGATACGTGAAATGTCGTGGGTAAGTAGAATATCGATGGCATTCATACTATGATGATTGGCGGTCCATATCGTCTAGTGGATGAGGATACTATGACGTAGGATATCCACTCGTTGGGTACCCTAAATATTTTCAATTACTTTCCTGTCCCTGCGTCGATGGCCGAGCAGTTAATGAAGACAGATTATGAAAATTGGGGACAAAATTATCGGAGGAAACATATCCCAAGGCCAGTGATTAGGTCGATACGAATATCATGATCTGGGGTCCAAAGAATTTTAGAATCCCACGGGTCGATATATTCCAGAAATAACTAATTTTAGGATCCCATTTTGTGGGAGTTTAAAATATAGAATACAATTAGGTTTTGCGATGAACTGATATTAACGATCAGAGATCGAGATGAATGCAAAGGTCCTGTTTTATTTTTAATTCATTGAGCAAGGTGTGATTTCATTGGACATTAAAAAAATTATGTTAATGTGTAAGTCATAAATTATCGTTAAAAAAATATCATAAAAGTTAAAATTATCTAAATAAAATATAAATTTT
Source organism: Picea glauca (assembly GCA_000966675.3). NCBI lineage: Eukaryota > Viridiplantae > Streptophyta > Pinopsida > Pinales > Pinaceae > Picea > Picea glauca. Next base: position 334,580 of record JZKD02S1044520.1, on the reverse strand, counting down.
CCACTTGTATAATTAATAATGTAATTAATAATAATGATTAAGAATTTAAAATTTTATAAAAATATAATGAAAATTTATATTACATATATTAAAAAATAATCTAAATATAAAAAATTATAATATATATATATATATATATATATTAAAATAAAATAAAATAAAATAGATAAATTACCAAAAAAATATAATTTATGAAATGAATTTTTAATATAAATAAGTTATATGATTTAAATAAGTTATAAAAGTAAATAAATTTTTCTTTCCAGTTAAATTAATTGAGAAAGTTCTTCTATGTATCCATCACTAGGTGATGGAGTGAACTATTAAGGCCCTTTGTTATGTTAGGCTATTGGATTGAAACCTAGACTTATCCTTGTGGAATTTTGGTCTAGTAGTGTGTATAATTGTGAAATCTTAGCCTAGTAATGTGTATAATTGTGATGTAGTTGTGGATTCTACCAAAACAAAAACAATTTTATTTATTTATCATAAATTAGTTTATGTTTTAAACAAAAGAAAATATGATAATTTTTAAATATTTATAAAGAATTGTTATTTACATAATTGTCAATTATTGTATTTTAATAAATAATGAACTTAAAATCCAAACCATGTTGTAGGAAGACACTAGGAAAAACAGGATATAGTAAATATGGATTATAGGATTTTTATGAATAATAAATGTAAAATTCAAACCATGTTGTAGGGAGAATAATTATTTTTATGACTACTACAAAGAATGTAGAGTGTAGTAAATATGGTCTAGATATTGAAAATTAATGTGTACCATAATCTCAAATTCTCAAAGTTAAAGTAATTCAAAGTATATTGGATATAATTGAGGATGTTTTTTTTCTTAAACAACTATCTACTCAATTTTAGGATTGTCTAGAATCATAGGCATATTGTAATTGTATAGCATGATAGGAATATTGTAAGTACAGTCATCTATTAACAAAATAGTTAGAAGAAGAAAGTTTAAAAACAAAATGAATGTTGGCTAATGAAGGGCACCTTGTGTAACCTGAATTTATTTGGGGTACTTCTCAGAGAGCCTGTGGAGTCCTTATTCCTCTTCAAGGATTCTCTCTTATTCAATATTTTTTTTGTTCAAATTTGGAATTTTCTAAGTTTGCACACATCCCTTCCTCTAATTGAAAGAGTCTTGAGAAGAGGAAGAAGGAATGGGGGATTGGATTATTTCGTGGGGGATATTAAAAAAACTAGATATATGAGCTAAGGAGATTGAGGACTCTAGTTGGAGGTCTAATTCCAGATATTTTCTTCTCTCTATCTTCATACATTCCTTGAGCTACAATTCCATTTCTTGGAAAGTCCTCAATTGAGTAGTAGTCTCCATAATATGCCTATCCCTCCCACAAATTTCTACCAACATTTTTTCTTTTGATGCTAATGACTCCATTGAAACTTTGAATGTACCCCCAAATTATGGACTTTTTCTACACATTGTCCACAGATCTTCATGATTCATCTAACCTATAGCAATTCACACATCATGTAGCATATATTTGTGCTTTGATCCATTCCTACCTCAATAGACTATGAAGAAATACTGAACACCAAATTGATATCATCAAGTTATCCATTGAAATTTACAATATGAAATCTTTATTCATATCTTCCATTATAAACTTAATGCTAATAAATATATCTTATAAAAAAAGATGCAAAGATAAATTAAAAAACACGTTTTGTCCTTCCTTATGTATCTTACACTACTATTTTCTTCCATAAACTAGTCTTCCTCATTATTATGAACTCCATATATATATATATATATATATATATA